>LOND01002420.1:20277-47011 GCA_014220965.1 Paragonimus kellicotti
ATGTGGTCTGTACGACGGGCTAGTCGGTAAGCATTTGTATCAGTCTTCCTGGATGGTACCTTAGTCTTACGAAACACAGACCTTTCCTCCAACCACTTGCGAACTTTCAGCTGTTCCCTCGTAAACATTAGCTTTTCTTCATTTTGACACATTTCTTCTTCAAGGAGCCCGTCATTCGTCGTCGGATGTCGCTCAGGCGAACACCGAATTATGGCTGGGGAAGGTTAAAGGGTTTGGATAAACGCTCCACCTTCTCAGGTGAGGATGTCACCTTCCCTACAGCTAATCCTGAGCATTGCCACTGCTTAGTCCCAAGGATCTCTAGCACGCCACAAGCGTATGAAACAGCAAACAATTCGTCAGTCCCAGACACGTCCCTGTGAATTTCAGGGGAGCTATCAAAAGAAAAAAGCAAAGACAAAGAATGAAACTGTGGCAGAAATAGTGGAATCATTTGAAGATGTTTTGATATAATCATCAGTGTGGATCATCCGGAGGTCAGCGGGCCACCAGTGGAGAAGAACAAGACTGGCCTCTCCAGACAAAGGCATAGCAGGTACGTCCAATGATACCGTTGTCATCGAGGAAGCTTCAGGCGACTGGTGATCAGGAAGGTGCATCCGTAAGTCATGTATGTCAAATTTGATCCTCTCGCCCATTGTCAGTGCAAACCGATAACCTTCAACTGGTAACCTTCAACCTACAAACCATTCGAATATACCTACTCGACACTAGAAGGTGAAAGGCATTCTCATCTGCGAGAACGAAAACTCACGAACACACTTAGCTAATAAGGGAATGCACTCAATGTCAGCCATTCGTTTAATCATAGCAACCATTTGCTGGATTCAACTTCCACTTCGAGGCTTGTTGTGCCTCATTCGTTGTGGCTAACTATGTCAGAGTTACGATTGCCACTTGCAATCCTTTTGTTTCCAACTCGGTACGTGCTTAACTATTTGTTTGAAGGAGTATGAAGACGAAAACGTTCCCCACGCACCGGCTCTCGCGGCGCGCTTGCTTATCGTTCCGCTGTGTTGTCTTTGTGTTCGTCATTCGCTCGCTCGCGTCGACTTCGCGTGTCCCCATTATACTCCTCATTTACTCGTTGCGTTATTCTTAACGGGCCGTCGTGGTTTTATCTGATTCTACGGGCTTGACCGGAGTCTTATTTTCCCATCTAGTGCGGTGTGCCCTTTCGATACGAATACCCACCTGAACCTAACATGTAATCACTATGCTGAAAATTTGCATATGAGGATGACACACCCATTTCGACCCCACCCGTTCTTAATAAAGCGTATGCCGTTCAAACCTCCCCACCAGGTCTACCCCTCATTGTTCCACTACCCCACCCTACTCTGTTGACAGTTTTGCAAGACCTCCAATTGTGCAGTCAGACAAGAGTGACAACCAATAATTCCCCGGTAAACATAATATACGTACATCAGACCAAGGAACACTACCACATAATAATAATAATAATAATAATAATAATAATGGTATATTTCTCAACGCATCTGTGAGAAACACGCTCAGATGAGCGTGATCAATGTACACATTTTATCGCTACATGCATAAATGCACTCCATACACACAATTAATAATTGTACAATACACCAGTTTCGTGAATAGTATAACGAAACAGACATAGCAAGAGAGAAAAATCCAAGTTTATGAAAAAGGATCTGGGACACACGCGTCAAAAATGATAGTTTCAAAATTTTCCCATGTTCGATGAAAATGCTGAGTAGTTACATCAATTTTTGCTCACAAGGTTAACACTGACCTAATGGTCAAGGTCATGCCAGAAATCCGTCATCTGAGGATGGAGAAAGTGGCCGGTCGAAGAATTCCGCCATTATTTGATGCAGTTGGTTCCGGAAAAATGTGCAGAAATTTTGTCGCGATGAGGAACGATCAGAAAGCCTCTACTTTTGCGAAGAAGTGGGCGGTCCTCTGAACTGGACTTCGTTATGTTCTCAAAATTGACGAAATTTCACAGACCTCGCGAATTGTCCAACCAATACGGGATTTTGAGTGTCCGGACGTAGTGGAATGTTTTCTCGCGTCAGATGCAGTTGTGGAATCAGGAATGAAAAGCGAAATTACGTGATAAACGGAAAATGGTCATGTGAAGTATGACGAATAATGAAATATGTGATTTTCTAGTCAAACCTTTATATAAAATTCATAATTCCGTGTCATCTAATTAAATATCCTTCGAACCAGAATAACCGTTCTGTTGTAAAAATGTTGTAAGGTCTAAACATGACGTCACATGACAGAAAGTTACACAGTTCACCGCTTTTGAATGCATGCTTACTAATTTATATGATGCTCACTGTTAGACCTTTTATCTTATTTTGTAATCTCCACAATATTCCAGTCACTGGAACTGGATGTACCACAGAGACTTCAGTCAGATAGGTAAATGTTATGGGTTATCATACGTTCCGTGAAAATGGTAGGACTGGACGTGATGGAGAAAGTATAGTTCACTCAAGGGGTTCATATTCCACGATAATACTCAGTGAGCTGTGTCCTGATACTGTAATACGCAAGTCGGCCGTTTCTACTCTGATTGTCCGTCGCACTTACGGACCAACTTTGGGGCAACGTGGAGACACCGGGGGACAGCGTTCTTCCGAAGGAGGGGTTCCAACAACAATCCTGTAAAAGGAAACAATACAGACAAACATGAGCCAAAGGCCCAGTAAGCCATGCACACGACTTACACAAACGGAAACTAAAACGGCGTCAACAACACAGCAGCACGCTCCGTCACACAATTCAAATTCAACCTGTGCGCGCTTGCTGGTTTCGACCGCACGTTACAATTTGATACCTGACCCGTGCCTGTCCTCGCCTATTGACTCCCATGAGCTGTTGCTGGGGTGCGTCCACACACTGCCTGACACCACTAATAACGACACGCTTAACTCTACAAACGAGCTTAATCGCGCACTAACCCCATCTTCATAGCGCCAAATAGTTGGCGGCGACCTTAACGTGCTTACTCTCTTTTGGACCGTTTTTTTACAATCAAAGCTGAGGTTTTGCATGTATCCAGAAATAGAGATGGTGCCAATATACCACATCGGTAAGACAATTCGCGAGGTCTGCGAAATTCCGTCGATTTTGAGGACATAACGAAGTCCAGTTCAGAGGACCGCCCATTTCTCCGCAAAAGTATAGGCTTCCCTATCTTCCCTCATCGCAACAAAATTTTCTGCATATTTTCCCGAACCATCTACATCAAATAATGGCGAAATTCTTCGACTGTTCATTTTCTCCATCCTCAGATAACCGATTTCTGGCATGACCTTGACTATTAGGTCAGTGGTTACCTTGTGAAGCAAAAATTGATGTAACTACTCAGCATTTTCATCGAACATTGAAGAATTTGGAAACTATCACTTTGAAGCGTGTGTCCCAAGCGCTTCTTTATAAGCTTGAATTTTTCTTTCTTACCGTGACTGTTTCATCATGGTATCCGCGAACTTTGTGTATTGTACAATCCTTAATAATGTACAAGGTGTGCATTTATGCATATTTCGTTACAATGTGTACGTTGATCTCACTCATCAGGGCGCGCTTTCTCACAGATGCGCTTGAGAAATATACCATTATTATTATATTCGACCCCTCTCCTACCAGGCTTGCCGAACACCTTGAAGGTCGCACGCAAAAAGTGAAGATGGAAGAAGCCAGCTCAACGCTCTGAGTAATCACCTGTAAGGGGAATTCAAGAATGCGTCCTTGGACGGGTACTCATTTTTTAAGCACGTAACGGATATGTGTGGGAAGTTGTCAGGCGTGGTAAACAACTTCTATTCACTAACGCCTATAAAATTGTGCCCCTTCTGGATAATATTCAAAATACCATGTTATTGGAGTTTTTGTGTCAAACTCGGCAGATGAAAGTGTCAGTTAATAAACCTAACTTCGTATCACTGGCTAGTAGCCTGGAAGATTTGACAATTTAGGAGAGATCGAATAGCGAAAAATCTATACTGCGACTGGATTCGAGTTAGCGGCAGAAACGACATTCTCAAACGCGTCCAGTTGACCCACGACGCCACGCAGTAAGTTCAGAAATGTCACATTTGGACACAGTTACCCACCCAACCAACTGTGTCATATTGAATCCATCAAATGATCCCAACGATCAACTGACGGGACAACACCTCTCGGTCAGTTAACGCTGGAATCCACCAACTTCACCGATGAGCACTGACATTGTATTGCTGATAAGTAGTTTGGCAGGGTCGATATTGTCAATGCTAGTCGGTGGCGTTGGTGGATTCCAGCGTGAACTGATCGAGAAATCCTGCTTGGGCAGTCAATCGGCTGGATCATTTGGTGGATTCCATATGACACAGTTGGTTGGGTGGGTAACTAGGTCCAAGTGTGAAAATTCCGAGTTTCCGGGGTGATTTCGTGGCGCAGCCGGTAGATCTTCTTGCCGCGCTTGGGCATGTTTTTTCTCTCACTGGTTCGAATCCAGCCGAAGACCACATTTTTCGCAATTGGGTCTCTTCTCGATCTAACATCGTTGTGCATAGTTGTCACGCATCAGAAGACTTTAAAAATGGATGATGGTATACCAAATAGCATTTTACCGTGCTGCTTGGGTATATCTTGATCAAATTCACTTAGTTAAGCAGAGGGCACAACTGTCCGAGCGGTTAAAACTAGGCGGACAGTAAGCTGCATACACATTTTTATTGCTGCCCGGCCATACTTTTATAAACTGTGCATACGACGCTGGTTCGAGTACTGCTCATTCATGAAAAGCTACCTTCGAAAGACTGGTAGTCTAGTTTTGGAAAGACTTCAGCGTGCTTTCACGAGGAGTTCAAAAAGCCATTCATCGTATGTGGGCTAAAGAGAACGTTGCTGGATGTATGCAAACAATTTTCTTTGGCTACGGTGACTCAGGTTGAATCTCGCGCTCATGTTTAACTAAGCTTATGGCAATGGGTTCACCGTTAATTTTGCAATCAGCTTACAACATTGCTCAAGGAACGGCTACCGATACATAGAGTTCACATAGCCTGCTTCCACCGCTCCAGAAACCCCACTTTTCAGCATTTTTATGATGAAGTACTCCTATAGCTAGAGCTGAGTCCCGCATACAATAACACTCAGTAAGAATATACATTAATTTATACTGAGCCAGAGACTTTTTGACTATACTGACCATCGTGTCCATCTTTAAACCCTGTTTTTCTGATGACGCTATCTTTCGAACAGACTTGGAAACACCTCTGTGTATACGGTCGATACTGTGTGATATCACGTCGCGTACGATTCGAATAGGCCCAATTTATCAAGTGGCGGTCAAGGCTTTGGTGCCTACTAATGACTCTAGCATGACCGATCCTGTGTAGACATGCTTAAAGCCTGCATGCAGACAGGAAAACGCGCAGTCATCTTACCGTTGTTCGTGATAATTCCATAACCCTGATACGCCTATACGTCATAGTTAATAGCAGCCAGCCATATGATTATTGATCATTATACATGAGCTGGGCATACTCAAATTTTTGCTGTGTATCTCACACGATCACAGTGAAATCTTCCGTTGCCATTCATGTTTCTTCCAGCGTCTCAACCTCTCCTGATAGACTACTTAAATTTTGTGCTTTGTGAAACGTATTGATTCCGGTTCATATATCGGCTGTATAGCGCAAATGGATGTCAACATCCAGTGGCAATCTCATTTTAGTAGAAGCCGTCAGTAGACCACTTGTTGTGCTATACGACAACAAGTGCTTACTAATAGCATTTATGTCATTAACTAACACAACATTATGAAAATTGCACGAAAGTATGTGCAAAAATTACGCCCCGTATCATCCACAATTACCCACACGATCATTCCACATTTTCGCGTTTGCCACGTAATTTTGTGATTTATCCTTGATTCCACGAATAACAATCGTGCGAGAAAATATCCCACAGAACCTGTCTACCCAAAATGCTACATTAGTTGGATGATTCATGAGAACTATAACCTTCGGTTGTCTTTTTGGGGCGATTAACGAAGTCCTACTCAGATGTCCGTCCATTGGTTCGCAAGATTCCGGGGTTTCCATTGTTCCCTCTTCAAACAAAATTTTTTCCGCATTTACCCCATAATATTTACATCGAATAAAGGTGAAATCCTTCAACGTTTGATTTGTGTCATCCGTTGAAGGCCCGTTTTCCATCATGGTTTTCACTGTTGGATCAGACATCACCTCGTGTGCTGCAGACTGACGCAATACGCCGTTTTTATCAAACAATGTGAAACACGTGAACTGGATTTTTGGCACCGCATGCGTGAAAAATGTTTGTAAACTGAAATTTTTCTCTCTCCAACCCTGTTCCGTTAACGGATTCACACATTCGTCACACTGTAATAGTACTGTATATATTTATCATCTTGTTTTATGTGAACGGATCGCGCTCACCTCAGCGCACTTCGCGCAGATTCGTACGGCAGTATGTATTATTAGTCATCCGGAAGCTTGTATGGAAAACGTCCCAGCCTCCGAAGGAAAGGATTGACTAACTTACGAGGAACATTATGGTTATACCAGTGTCAAGGTAAACAATGCGATAACTGAAGATGTACCTTTCTTCATCTTTAAAAATGGAAAACACAAGTCCTGACTCAAACCTTACATGGAAGGCCGTAAACAAAAGAAGATGGTTTTTGAAGAAAGGCTTCCTGTTACCCGGCGTCGAGGACGCACACAGAGCTTACAAAAATGTCCGAAATCGGTGGCTAACAGCAATGAGGGCGGCTCATCAAGGTCATCAGCTCAGTTTTCCAAAAGCCATACGTTGAATCCGTTATGCAATCCCGACAAGCCTTATTATCACTACTGGGTCCGTCTGGTTTGCCAGCCGGCAAACAAGGGAGTGGTCAAAAACTGAGCTACCAATGCGTGACCACCTTTGACGGCCCAGAAGACACGCGACAACAAGCAGATCTGAACATTGTCACCGCAGTCGAAGTCCCTCCTGAATTTTCGGAACCTAATTTCAAAACTGGGGTGTTCAGGCTGAAACCTGGGGAATAACCAAGCTTCGATAGCCCACCGCCAATTCTTCGGGGCTAGCCGCTTCGATTTTGGGGCGGTTCTGACACTGATATATCTCGGGTGCTTTTAGTACTCTTTGGATGCACGGTGTTATCTCAAATATCCACAGAGGTGGCGATGGGATTTATACAGGCAACTTCCGCCCAATAGCGCGGTTTCTATATGCCTTCTAGGTGCTAGAAAGCACAACAGCTGACAGCAAAGAGGCACGGCTTCAATCAAGTAATCTGTTCACAGACCATCCGCAGGGATTTCGACAAAGTTATTCGTGCGAACTAACTTGCCGAGGGAAGTACACCCATGAACCACGGCTGTGGAAGAGCGCTTCTCAGTAGACGCTGACTTTTCAGACTTTACGGAGGCATCTGATGGAGCAAGCCACCGTGTTCTACTTAGTAAGTTGCCAGCTGTGAGTCTCGACAGCCAGCTCTACAATTGAATCTAACACTGCTTATCGGGCAGGACGTGTTCAGTGAGGATCAGCGCGAGCTGTCTGCCGCGTTCGAGGTTCCCACGTGTGGGTCGAAAGGATGTATACTGAGTCCCTCGTTGTTTCTACTAATTGTGAATGACTTGTCATCTGTTGGTCAGTCTCCCATGTTCATGTATGTGGATGATGATAAAACGTGTTGAACACTACGTTCTCCCGAATACTGTTCGCTTGCAGCGGGATCTCGACACAGTGCACCAGCGATCCGTAGATAACAGTCTTCTGCTCAACATCAGTAAGTCGAAAATAGTGCATATTACCGAAAAGTTGCAGCATAATCTACCGGACTGGTGGGCAACCACTTACTGTTGATCCCCAGGAAAAAGACCTTGAGAATCTATTTCTCCAAACCTCTCTCCTGGCGCTAGTACGCCGGCACTGGCAAAAGCGGTTAACGGCAGATTAGCAGCTTGTGGTAGACCAATAAAGCGATTTCCAACAGGACATTTTTACGCGCACCTATTGTTCTTTATTAGCGCTTCTGCTGGAGGTGAACATGCAAACACGCGCCCCACACCTGAAGATAACATAACGATTCTTGAATCTCTGAAACGCCGTCCAACAGTAAGGGTTATAGGTTCCTATTTGCACTCCTTTAGTGACTGATTGAAGCTCCTTAATCTATTCACATTGGCTTACAGACGGCTGAGAAGGGACTTGATGCTCACCTTTATAATTATGACCTTGAAGGATCACGCCAGTGGAAACCTCTTAAAACCAGTGGGTACCAACGACATGAGATCACATAAGTTCAGGCTGAACATAACACGTGATCGCATACTTTACAGGCGGCACAGTTTTTAATTCTGTGTCTGTCTGACATAGATTGCCTTTCCAGCAAGAGTACTCGGGCTACCATTTCCGAATTGTCCGAGGAGTATCCTGTTAATTAGCTGTTAACGTGGTGGTCACCACGGACGTTGTACTCCCTTCAGGTCGCCCAGCTCCCGGCGCTTACGTGCGTATATGTTTTCACAAGAATTCAAGTATACGTTGTCGATTTGGTTGTCCTTGTACGCGTGCTTTTCAGCTGACTCGGCCCCATCAAGTCTGGTTATTTTTGGCTCACCAGCAGTCGGTGTTTCACTCATTCATTATAACCTCTTATTGTTGTTACCACTTGTTCCTCTCGTTACAGTTACTGTTGTCGTTACTCGATCTTCCCAATCGTATCAAAAATTGACGTGTACTTATGTCCACATTGTCCTATCGAACAATAACATGGTGCTTTCTGCTGGTGGCACTGGAATGATGACTGCCATATGCAACACGCATCCATACCGTATAATCATCTCTTCAGAGGTACATGCGACTAGGAAAGATAAGTGGCCATCAAGCGTTCGCTCGGAAACTAAAGTTGTCAGGAGATCGGAAACCATGGGGAAACAGACCCATACCGAAAAAACTTTAGGGGCGTCATCTTCACGAGTACTACATGTTTCAGGCAAGCTATCCTCAAATGTCTGTCGCAATCTTATTAGCTAATGTAATCAACGGTGATTATCTGAGATGGAGAATTTCAAACCAATTTTCGCTCAATTTTTTGCCAAATTATCACATTCTTTCCGGCTTAATGTCTTGCAGTTCTGCATCAAGCTTGAAAGTGCCGGGAAAGAACCCAAGTTTCCAAAAATACCGTTTCATTTGCCTTTGGAAAGGCCTATCTCATTCTGTTCAAAGTGACCTTCATAGTCGGCACGGTCATGTGCCACTCCGCCCTTCACAAGCGTTCTCAGCCTTGTGCCAATTTCTGGCACCCCGCCTACACGCTCGTCCTTTAATTGGGACATCACTGTACTGTCTGGATCTTTGTCTGGTCCACTTCTGTCCTTGTTTTCTGATTGGTCACAAACCCTTTAAATATGATCTAGTTTGTGACCGTGTTGTCTTCGGACTGAGTGACATAAAAAGAGCTCTGTCCGGAGGCCAGTCTTTTTTCTGTTTTCTGCGTTAGCCTCAGGTGGTTGGGTTGGCCGGGAAGATACGAATTAGTCGTGCTTACTTCGTAGTCAGTTGTTCATTACCGTTGAACGTCGTTCCGTTATCTACCGTTTCATTAACCGTTATTCTGTTGTCTGTTTACGCGCTCGTAGGCCGTAGATCCAGTCACAACAGAAACAGTAATAAATAACCACTTTTTCATAAATTCTGTGAAGGTAGGTATGTGTATGCTGAGAGTGGCTGAATATGTAAGTACATATTCTTCCGTTGCTAAGGCATTCATGTAGCTACTACAATTTGCTCACCAGCTCTTCACTCTTCGCCAACAAACGTACCTTTAGTTTTGTTGGTTTCATGATAACACCTGTCCTATTGGCTTAACCATCGTATCTATATCCTCGGTGACAGTTACTGCATACAGTGGAAGTATTTGAGGTGCATAGTTTCCAGTTTGTATTGTGGATTCAAGCTTAATCCTAGTGGGAGCAAATAATGGCCTTACAAACTTGAAGGATCAATTAAAGCGGGGAGACGGGGGTTCCACCCCCACGTTCTACTCCGGAGAAACCAGTGAGACGATTAGTTGGGGACCCCGCCGTAAGTCGTTTACTTTTAAACAAAAATATCTGAAGAGTTGATGGTGTGAAAGTTATGTCAGGTCTAGATAAAGTGAGACAAATACTCTTGCTAAAAAATACTTAAGCACGACACATTTTATCTTGTCTCGCGAAATAATCGTTAAACTGGCACGCCTCCTGAAGGTACATTCAGGTAAACACTAAAATCGTTAGTCCCATTATCAACAGGAGACCAGTGTCTCCGAATGGATCAACCCACGTGCCCACACCCACATCAGAGGCGGCTGCCCCCATCCCCTTGGATGACCAGTCGTCTTTGGAGATGCACGGGTCTGAACCAGTAGCTCCCAAAGACGCTACAGACAAACAATCTTGCTCTAAACCCCCAACCATCAGTCTCCAAAACGTCCCATCAAGAATTATTTTATTCCTAAGATTTACAACCCAATGAGTCTGCTTGGGTCACCTCCCGCATCTAGACAGGCTCATACTTGGCTCATTCCAGCCGCATTTTCCTGTGCTGGATCACGGTCGTTTTGACCTGACCGGAAATCCCTTCCAAATTTTCGAGGGTGCAAAACTGCAAACCACCCTCCAGTAATTCAAAAAGCGAAGGCGGTCCAAAAGCCATCGACCTCGAGCCAACAGAAACGGACGAAGCGTCCCACAAGAGACGCTCACATATGCTCAGGCTGTGATGAAACGTTCGGTACTCTCCAAGAAGGCTCAGGAAACTCTGACGCCGTCTATGAACCCCCCCTCCACGCTACTGGGATTGCATTCTCAAGCTCTTCCTCGCACTTTTATGTCTCGTTCCTACTCGGCCAAATAAGGAGGTATTCATCAAGTGCGTGCACACTAACTATCTGAGCATTTTAAAGAAACTACCAGAAATCAGACAGTTGGTCCACGACACTTGCCCTCATATTCTTGCTTTAACAGAGACCTGGCTTTCCGCTGATATCAGTGATAACGAACTGCATGTTCCTGGGTACTCGTTGTATCGAACAGACTCCTCCCGTGGACGCATGGGAGGCTGTGCTGTCTTTCTGAGCCAGAAGCTCCCGGTGCCAACTGTCATAGGGGAATTTACCTCTCCAGAGAAATGCGACGGACTGTGGTTCATCCCCCGCTTCGTAGTCGTGATACGTCCCTTGTCAGTGTTATTTACAGATAAAAGTCATGCAGCGCATTCCGACGACAAGGCTATTCTTGCTGCCCTTAACCGTCTCTCATCTACACAGCATTTCTCCCATCTTCTCATTATGGGTGACTTTAACGCACCCAAACTCAACTATATAGCTGCTTCTCAAGAGGACTCTGCCTGCGGATTTTCGAAATCCCTGGCATTGTTGATCCATGAGAAAGCCTGGACACAGCATGTCGAACTACCTACACGGCACCGTCCAGGACAGACACTCATCTGGTAGATGGAGTGATCATCAGACCACCGCTGGGGCATAATGACCATATGTTACTAGCTTTCGATTTATCTGTTACTGGTTCCAAAATGCCGTAACAAAGACTTCATTCAAAAACTTCCAGATAAATTTTCATTAGCAAAATTTCGACTGCGTGTTTAATACAGTTTACATTGCCACCTCCGTAATCATTCTTTAAAACATTGCCTTTACACTTTATTTTAGTACACTCCTTATCGACCTTGAAGTTTCATCACATTAAATTCGTTATCGGTTGTCGAGCCTGTTCTACCCGCCGACGATGTGCAGTGTGTCGCAATCATTTGATGAGTTGCATTTCAAGGAATTGCTTTCAGTGCTGGGTAAAATAAAGCTCTATGTTCATATGATTGAAAAAAGGCTACATGATGATGTCACTGAAGGTGCCGTTCGTAATCGTAATACTGATCTTGGCTCCAGACACCAGTGACAATCCGAGGACTCTGGAAGGCACAGTTTTGCGTGACTATCAGCGAACTGGATATCGCTGGATAGTGACTTTATATGAAAACGGAATGAATGGAATTCTGGCGGACGAAATGGGACTTGGAAAAACTGTTCAGGTTTGCGTACACCCTGCTCAAACTGTTCTACGCACATAAACTTCTAAGTTTTAACTGCCGTTTCATTGGTTGTGAACTAATAACGCTCACTGTTCTAAGATCATAATCGCTTTAGTTTTCCGTGAGAATTCTCACCATATTTTAATAAACCAATTGATCAATTGGTTGAAGTAATCAAATGCTACAATAAAATCGATTTTATTGTAGCATTTGATTACTTCAACCGGTAAACTAGGCACGTTTGGTTTGCAGTGTCGTGTTTGTGTGTGAAACGCCCCTAATGAGACCCTATCTATGAGAAACATTAAGAAACGTCCATCTCCAGGAATCCGCTGTATTTGCAATAGTCAGGAGTGAGTTATTGAGTTGCATGAATAACTGCACGCATACCTCATCAACTTATCAGTGGAAACAAAACGAACAGATAGAATTCACGTAACGGATTTCGGAAAAGTTAAGTTAATCAAAATATTGAATTCACAGAAAGTGCCCACAGATATTCGGGATGATTTCCGCAATATTCCGAAATACCATTATGTCTGAGAAGTACGGGTATTGTGGAGTTGGGCTGTGCAAGCGAGGTAAGAGCTGTGAAGACGCCCTTAGCAACTACTATAGTAGTTGCTAGTTATCAAAAAAGGAAAACTTCACGGATTTATCCACTAGCTTGCAGCCTATACCGTATCGTTTTTCCGACTGTAGCATTTTCAAAACGGGCAAAGTTCTTTAACTCATCAAAACACATGGAGGTCTAAATCAGAAAACGAAAAATGTGCGGTGCTTTAAGTTATTTTACCCTTACAGGCCACAAACGTTCAGTTTGTGAATTCTTCCGAATGGAATATTACATGCACAAGAGCGAGTGACCATAGCTGCAGATTTTGTATCACATCACAGAGGAAGTGCAAACTCTCATCGACATCTGTCGACTGGTGGCATCAACAATTAACTGCAGCCGAGAAACTCTTGAAATTAGCGCTTAAGGTTTCGGTGGGTCGGATTCCGATATAATTTGAGTTCAACCTCAGAACATATCTGTCAGGCAAGCTATAACACCTAAAGAGAACGGAGGTTTTTTGTCCGGCGAGATGCATCCTACATGCAACTCCTGAATGACGGTGGTTCATGCGATTATTTTAAACTTACTTCTGTTTGACTAAATTGATTGCATTTAAAAGGTGATCTCTATTAAGAGGGGAAAAGTACCGCATACCGGCTTTCAATTTTGTCACTTTTCTCTCTCCTTTATGTTCTTTGTCACACCTCAGAACGGCAGGTTGTTGATGAACTTGAACTTGTAATCTGCCAGATGTTGATGTCATCCGCTGACGACATTGTCTTATTTAGTATCTCTGCCGAAGACATGCAGATCATGCTGAACAAGGTGAGTGACCGAGCTGGTTTGTATGGAATGCGCTTCGCACCTTCAAAGTGCAGTGTTGCTTCAAGACTGGGCATTTCCACTCCTACTTTCTTTATTGCAGGTAATCCGCTTGAGACTGTGGACAGTTTCACATACTTGGGTAGCACTATCTCGTCAGCTTGTAATATTGCTGATGAGATATCAACGAGGATAGCAAAGGCACGAGTTGCCTTTGCCAACCTGCGTCATTTTGGCGTCGAAAAGACGTTCGATTGTCGCTGAAAGGAAGAGTATATAATGCTTGTGTACGTTCTATTTTTGTCTACGGTTCGGAAATATCGCATATTCGCAACGAAGATATCAACAGGCCTGCTTTATCTTACCATTTTTATCCCCGCTAAATAGTCCCACATTAAGTGGACTGATCGCGTGAGCAATGCGGCAGTTCGCCGGCGCGTATTCCGGAACGCTCGGGATGCGCGATCAATTGGTCAACTACTCACGTTGCACAGCCTGCGATGGTTAGGTCACGTACTCCGTATGTCAGCTGATCGTTTACCGTACCGGGCATTATATACTGAGACCACCAACAGTTGGGTGAAACCACATGGTGGTCAAGCAACAACGTGGTCACGAAATATGAAGACCCTGACTGCTCCACTGAGCAAAGTGGGTAGGTGTCGCCTGCCTGGATGGGGTCCTCGTGATCACTCAGGTCGCTGGTTAGAGGCGCTATCCGAGATGGCGGTGTGTCGCAGTCAATGACGTACCTGCATCCATACCATTTCTAGTTCTTCCGCTTAGACTTCTATTAATTTTCAACCTTCTTAGTAGCGTTTTCTTCTAGGATATTCCACGTCACTGTTGAGGTGAGCGGCAGCCCGAGCCACAGTACCTTTTGGTCAGGCTCATGGCTGCTATGATGATGATGAAGATCTAAGGACCTCTTGCTGCCACATATCTTCACTATCCTCAGGAATATTTCCAATTTCAGGCTTTACTTTCAGGTTACATGGCTTGGGATACCGTTAATTTCAACAACAATCCACAAGAGGACAGGTTAAATCAAACAAAGGCAATGACAGCTCGTGAGAAACCAGAGGAAGAAGAGTCTACAAACTTGATGGTACAGATTTGTCATCGACCATAACACTGCGGATCAGATGTCACTAGCCAGCCGTGCGGATGGTAGCGGGTCTCCCAGAAAAGATAGATGAAACTTACTAACCTTGTCCTTTGGGCGATCCTGGGTTTCACAGCTCCTGACTACGTCATCTCGTAGTCATCTTGCGGTTTCTTCTAACTGCACGCAGTCGCAACGAACAGTGCACTGTGCCGTAGACGCCCCGTCGTTATACCGATTACATGACCCAGTTATGGCATAAGCTTTTTTACAGCTGCGGAATGTTGTTTTTCACTTGAATGAAAAAGTTCCAGAAGAGATCGCGGTGCGTTTTCTTCGTAGTAGTAATCACTATATCTCAAGACTGTTTCCACAAGCAGGCGGTATAGTATGTCTGGTAGTGACGGTAGCAGAATTCTTCATTTCTAATTTAATTCTTTCAAAAGGGGGTCTAAGTGGATACCGTAGAGGTATACGTCACTTTTCACGAGAGAATATGTCTTGTCTGAGAAATGTGAGGTCCGCTGGAATGACAAACAGACATTCTAACAATTCTGCTTCCTAACCCAGATCAGCCGGTGACTCAAATTCCTGAAAAGGTCTCATTTATTCAGTATCTGGCCTAATTCAGTCATTTGAAACTTCATATCCCGAAACACTTTCTTCTTGTAACAATGATGTTCTCACTCATTAAGGCTTTTCCGTACTTTACCACAATTTTAAGCACGTTCAAAGATCCTTCTTGTGATCGATATCTCTTTTTCTGCAGAGGATCACATCATCACTGCAAGCGGGAGTGTCATCTAATCTTTTCACTTGTGTAAGCCCGAACAAACGACTCCATTAACCACTCCGAAAAGAAATTGTGGTTGACGCAAGTGTCTCAACACCCGACGGAATACCCCAACGCGGTAATGAGGTATGTCCAAAGCCAACAGCGAGTGAATTACGAAGAACACGGTGACTGGACGAACCATCGCGCAATAAAATCGGACGAACGGACGAGGAATGGCAAGTAAAAAGACCCCCGACAGAAAGCGCCAGCCGCAAGTACAAACTGGACAGAAGTGCACACGATGTCTAAGTGGAAACCGCCGGTGTGATGTGGGCTGGAATTCCGATTCATAAACGCGAGCGCGCGCATGTCGTGGGAACGAACGAGTTGGGTAGTAAAGATCGTGCTATACTGAACGACTTTTGTTACATCGATGCAGTGCCCTGAACACAATGTAGTGAAGCTGCCGTAGCCAAGCCCACTCGCGCAAGGAGAGGTGGATGAGCGACTGTCGGAATTTGAGATGGTCGCAGCGTACAACGAACTGAAAGACGAGGCATAATTATTGACAGCACTGGGAACACTGCTCACCGGACGAGCAAAGGCTGTTATTGCTGTGAGTAAGCAGACGTAGGTCACAACCTCGTATCAAGAAACAAGGGCGGCGCGGATTCAGGAATTTACCAAGGAACGCGACCGATAGCGGACAACAGATCGTTTCTATGTCTCCAGGTTTTGCAAACACACAACAGCCCCTGGTCTACTGTCAATACTTTCACGGTAGTTGATTTAAGGCCTGTCGGAATCGAAAGAGAGAACGAAGGAAAGTTTGGTAAGGGAGCACTATGTCCAGAGTTTGCCACCGAAATTGTGAAAGTTAGGATGGCTGATTCTTGTGGAATCACGTATCAAATGGCTGGTCGGAATTTCAAACGCCCAACCACATAAAGGGACGGAAGTCGGATGGTTAGAAGCACGGAGCTCGAGAAGAAAGTGAAGCAGTTGATGAAAGCAGTGAAAGATTATAAGACGAATGTGGAACCAAGATGACGACAAGTGAGAGGAGCACGTGAGCAACCACATCGTAGTCGTTGCTTTATTTGTAACGGGATGTGCTGTTTTGCTCACTATCGCCCTGACAGACGTGTTTCTTCTTGTTTTTCTGTGGTAACAGGTTGTTACGAGAGCGTTCCACTCGCAAAAATGCCGATAAAGAGACGGTAAAAGATCGCAGCAGTAGATACGGGGAGGGTGCCGTCAATTACAAGCAAAAATGCCAGAACTACCCATTAAGCCTGGTAAATGGAGTGTGGTCGCTATTGCTAGGACAACGTTGAGAGTACTGGTGACCCAGAGTGTTGAAATTCAGATATGCAGTGCTAGACTGTGACATGCAAAGTTAGTAACTGACAGTGTGAAAGGAACGATACTGGGTGCCAGTCTGCTGCGTAGACTGAAGGCGAACGTAGATATGGAGAAGAGTGAGCTGCGTGTTGATGGTGATGTTTTTGCTGAGTCTTGTCGCGAAAGAGCGAAGAAGTGTTGCCGATTGGGAGGTTTCACTGCGAAATTTCTGCCAGAATATCCGTTTCCAATCATCAAGCAGTGTGTTGATGAGTGTGCACATTTATTCACTAATGCGGATGTCCAGTACGGATTCAGTACAAGGATGGAACATACGACAGACTTACGGCCGGTTGAGGAATGCAGACCAGTATAGCGGAGAGTACCATTCAAGTTGCATCCAAAGTGGAGAGGCAAACAAAAGAGATGCTGGAGAGGGAATCATTCAGCGGACAAGCAGCCCAGTTTCGTCACCGGTCGTGTCGACAAAAACATCGGACGGGATCTACCGAGTTCATGTCGATTTCGGAGAGCTGAATCGAGCGACAATCAAATACGCGTTCCCGCTGTCCCAAAATTGAAGAGACCAGTACGAAAGCCGCCTGCTGCTTGAACGGACAGCAGTACGAATGTCTTAGGATGCCACTCGGCCTGTGCACAGTTGCAGCCACCTTCAGACATCGCCCATTTCAAATTCTGGAGGATCAGGAAGGCGAAACCGTATCATCATCATCATCATCATCATCATCATCATCATATCAGCCATGAGCCTGACCAAAAGGTACTGTGGCTCGGGCTGCCGCTCACCTCAACAGTGACGTGGAATATCCTAGAAGAAAACGTTACTAAGAAGGTTGAAAATTAATAGAAGTCTAAGCAAAAGAACTAGAAATGGTATGGATGCAGGTACGCCATTGACTGCGACACGCCGCCATATGGGGATGATAACGTTATATTCCCTAATACGATGTGAAAACACGTAGACAGACTGCGAGCAGTGTTGCAACGAATCGAGGCAGCCGGCCTAAAACTGAGTAGTAAGAAGTGCCAAATAGGCCGCAGTTCAATCGTTTGCTTGGGACACACGGTTGGTAATGGGAAAATTCCAACCACTACCACGGAAGTTGACGACCATCAAGAACCCCCACTACCAAAATCGTAGCGGCAACTGAAGTCTTTCTTTAGAATGGCCGATTACGATTCAAAATTTATGGTGGGGTTTTCCCAGAAAGCATATCCACTCTTCCGAGAAGGGAGAAGAGTGAAAGACCTACCCGATGACGACTACCTTCCATGTCAAGACGGACAACAAACCACTGATCTGGCTGAAAACCACGAGGGATCTACGTGAACGACTGGCACACTGGGAACTTTGGATGAAAAAGTACAAGCTCACCACCGAACATACCAACGGTGGAAGCAATAACGTACCTGGCTCACTTTCGCGACCAAAGCAAGAAAATGAGCTGCCGAATGAAGCCATACTCGTGAACAGAGTGTGGTGGCCGACAAAGAGATATTGGCCAATGAGCTACTAGTCCCTCAAATTTGCGATATGTGAATATTTACTCGCAACAACCGAACTTCAGACGTTGACTTCGGGACTGACTGAGGTGGTATACATCTGAGACAGGTTACACCTGGAGAACGGCGAACTCGTCGCCCATGTGGAGGGACAGAGCGGGCTGCAACTTTGAAAACCGACATTTATTCAATGGACCAGAGGAACGTGTGATTCGACTGGCACACACAGATGTTCACATGGGACGAGAACGCGTGTTCGAACTGCTGCGGCGAAGGGTATTTTGGCCCACGATGCGGAAAGATGTAATTGATTTCATTCGAGCGTGCTCCCAACTTGCCAACAGAATCGAGAAACAATGACGGCAACACGCCAATGCAATCCAATGTAATAGAGTATGTCGCGTACACATGAAAGATAGACATTTAAGTCCACGCCCAGCAAGCCCAAATGGAAATCGTCACACAGTTGTTATGATCGACCATTTCACACGATGGGTGGAAGCCATTCCAACGGCAGATCAAACGAGCGGAACGGTTGCACACGTTTTTGTGAACAATGTCCTGGCTCGCTTTGGAGTACCGCCACAGAGTTATTACAGACCCCGGCCCGTGTTTTCATAGGTGGCAATTTTAAGATATATTAAAGAACTGAGAAGCTTGGCACTTGAAAACATCGCCATACCATCCACAGACGAATGGGCCAAGGAGTAATTTACTCGTACAATGAAGGAATAGCTGAAAAGTAGGGATAATAACTGAGACGAAGAACTACCGGAAGTAATATTCGCATACCGCAAGACAAAACATGCCATAACTCAGATTTAGCACTTTTGAGCTGACATATGGGAGGGAGAAAAGAATTCTCTTAGGTATCTGTGTCCAGAAGCCAAGAGCAACAATTAGTACTACACAAACGATGACACATGGAACACTGTCCGCCTGAACGGAAAACGAGAACACAGCGCCGAAACAAACAAAGATATGACGTGACATTCAGCACAAATAAGTGGCAACCGTTTTGAGAATCAAGAGACTCAAAGCTGAAAATATGATATGAGACCCTACGAGTCGGTGCCAAAAACTCCCGCTCAATCAACGCTGCACCCCAATCCAGACAGGTTTGAACATCCTATACCACTCTTTGCTCAGTGGATGAGCAAAGTGCAGGGTTCTTCATATTTTCTGTGACCACTGTTGTTTCCTTGATTACAGTGGTGGTTTCTAATTTCCACTGCTTCGTGGTGCTCAGTATGTAAGTCCGTGTAAGTCTGGGTCAAACATCAGTTGTGTGACATACTGGGTACGTCGACACATAAGGCCATCGTAGGCTGTGCAACGTGAGTGGTTGACCCATTCGTTGGCCCATTCCCGTAGAAGTTCCGGATACGCAGCTCGGTCGAACTCTCTGTCCGTACTGCTTTCACACAATTAACCCGCCGCCTCAGTCAACATTAATGTAGACATATTTAGCGGGGATAAAAATAGGTAAAGATTTATAATGCAGGTCCGTGTATATGATTATACTTCGATATGCGAGAAGATAAAACAGCGAAATATTTATCCAGGAACCGGCGTAGAAATGTCGGGAGAAGCAACTAAAGAGTAACGTATCAGTCAAGCATATATATTTACTCCTTTCATTTTTCAGCGATAATATACAGACACGTCTTCTTTGACCGCCAAAACTGACACACGGCTTCGGCCCAAGGACACACCCTCGTGGCCCGTTTTGCTATGCCTACGTTGATGTTCATATCTCAGCAGCAATAGGACACGTTGACGAGATTAGGGTGAACTATACCAACCGCGTAATGTGAAGAAACTGTTCGCACTAGTTCTTCGAAGACAGCCGTGACCTAAGCTCAATACAGGTGGGTAGGAGTGGGAAAGAAACCCCAGTCATGAAAGCAACACTTGCCCGCTCCTATGAAGATCCGAAGACGAGACAATTTTATAAGAAACCAGCTCGGTCCACAATATTAAGGCTTTCCGTTTGGAAGTTTATATAATTTGCGGGTTTTTTTTTTTAAAAGTTGGGTGTGTTTTGGCTTTTGGTTTTTGTTCGCCTGAATTTGGGCTTTGTTACAAGACACGGCACAACTTTGTCCGCATGATCATGAAATGTCTTGTGCCGACTAGTAGAGTACGCAAGTAGGATACGGTCTCATCCCGCATTATCCAGGTCGGACTCAAGACCGCTATAGCGCCAGGAAAAAGCTGCAACACCCGAGTTACACCTCGATACCCTACGAGCTAGCGCACCCCTTCTAGAATCTTCGTTAACAGCAAACGGATTGAATCGTTGAAGGCAATAATCAAACACCACTGACGATTCGTACCGCCCTCACAAAGGGACTGAACACCGCGCCCCGCGATAACTTAGTTGTCTATATACCCTCACCTTTCGCTTTGCAGTAGTGCTTACAAAGTATTCTCATAGATCCGAGGGCGTATATTGCCCTGGGGGTACTGAATTTTTTTGTCCTTGCGAAGTATTAGAACACAGTAATCCAGAGAACGATAACGAGCAAACTGAAGTAACGACACGGCCAAGCATTCAAGAGCCCCGTTGACTTTATAGAAAGTACCGCGGAATCGATATCAGCCTCTTCTACACAGCAATGTGTGGTGATGGCTGACCAACAGATACCTCTCCTAAATAACCACAAAACTTGTAGAGAGGTGCTGGTCAACGACCCTCGACCAAGCGGACTCAAAATGAAATCTCTTGTCTGCCCCTCACGTATCTGACTTCCTCCAGGCTTAATCATCCAATGTAAACTGAAGCCAGTGAATAACGCGAATGCAATGGACACGACTGGTGCTCCTGTGGTTGTCACATAGACTTCGGGACCCTTTTTGAAAACGGGAATTACTGTTGACAAGCACCAATCGCGAGGTACCTCTTCAGTCTCCCAAATCGTCTGGAGGAGTTTAGTCAGTTCTGATATCAACCTCTCCCCGCCATCCTTGAAAAGAGAAGAGAGAGAGGTCTGGTCCAGGAGCCTTATTACGCTTCAATAACTTGAGCTCTAGGACCACTTCTGCTTCCGACGGAGGGCCGTCTGGAACGCAATAACTGACCATTCGGGTCTCGTCGTCCACAGTTCGATCTACATGGTAATAAGAGTTTGAAGGTCCAACTGTACTCTTGTCTCTTATACAAGCAAATGTTCAGCCCACCTGTCAAGTCGACGCGATTGATTGGTGATAAGTGAACCATCTTTTTCACATATGGTCTCACTTACACCGACTCGACGACCAGTACAACCACGGATCAGGGAAAAAAGCCTTCTGCAATTCCAGATAAAAAGGCTCTTTCCATCTCTTTCGACTGTTCGACCAAGTAGTGCTCACGGTCTTTGCGCAAGCTTTTAGTCAGCTTGCGTTTAAGTTCTCGACGGTCATCATCATATTCAGAACCAGGTGGGATCGAGCGACGCTTGTTCAGCTCAGCTCTTACCATAGTTTATACTTAATGGATGACAAACCATTCATACTCGTGATGTGAACTGGTGACGAAAGTACACCACCCCCCTGTTAACACTGCAGTGCTAAATCTGTAATACACTACAGCGTCTAACATGCCTTCAGCAAGGTTGCTTCTGCACCTCAACCGGTGGTAGTTATCACAGTGGTCTCATAACCGTATCCCTCAATCCAGTGTTCTGCAAACACCTGTATCATCATGTTATCACTTTCACACTGCCCCGGAATCAGTTCCGATTCGCGGGTAAGACGGCCAATAATGCAGCCACAGTAATAGTAGCTAGGTCAAAACACTGCGACGTTTTCTTAGATTGTGCAGTCCGTGAGGCGAATTGTTTTCACATTTCATTGAGTCCTTATTCGAATGGAAAACTTTTTGCCTCGTTTTTAATTTTAATTCTATGCCTAATAGTCTATTGTGTTGCCTTTAATAACTTCATCAGTGCAGAAAGAAGACATATGTTGCGATATGTTAACATTTCGTTTACTCTCATCAGTCGCAAACGTAAAACATGCGAGTTATATATGACACAAATAGAGATAGACAGGGTATGGACACGCATACAGTCACACCACGTATTATGTCATCACCACGGCAACCCTATGGGTTGCTTCAACCACTTTTGTGCACATAGCGCCGGCTGGTGAGTTCTGATCAACATGGCTTCGCTAAAGGCCAGTAGCTTCGGGTTCTGTTGATGTAACAATATTTTGAATGATTTAATTGGGTCAACCTGGTGACCTGTTATCATGAGGTGTCTGGCAATCGATGATGCGGGGCTTCGAGTAACGGATTCACCGGTTTCAGATTGTGTCATGAGTTGTTTTAACCAGTTCGGGACGTGTTCTGCTACTCGCTGAGATAGCTGTCGGTCTGTTCTGCCTATGTAAACGTCACCGCAACTGCAAGTGAACTGGTAGACAACGTGAGAGACAGAATGGTCAGACAAACTGCGTTCGCGATTGTGTAGAACGGGTCCTTTGGTGGTTTGAACCAAGCGTAATTGGGCAGCCGCATACGTACGGGATAGGGCACATTGCAATTTGTGTCTACGTGCTTTTCAGGATATCCGTTTGCCAGTAACGTTTTTTCAGCATTTCTTGTTCCATCTGCAGCTTATCAGGGGTGCAAATATGCCTGGCCCTATGAAATAGGGTTTTGACCAAACCCCGCTTGTATGCTATGTGTATATGCTATATATGTATGCTGTGTTTCTACCTGACAATATAAACGGGTCAATTTGTGAGGGGTTGAGTCAATCCAAGAGTTTTGTGGGTGCATACTCATTGTTCACAGTGATATCACATTAGTCGAAACGGATATTTAACTACCGTGCAACCATAATAAGAAAGATGAGTACTATTTACACCATGGGAATGCAAGAATGAGACTTATTGCGTAAAAACCGTATGCGTAAACTCAAAACTTGAAAATCGATTTGTTATATCGTGGGCATGTGATCGAGAAGTCTGTGATTGTACAGAGTCAGTATTCAAATAGTGGAGAGTGGTGTTCGCAGATCTAGTGACCGAGCATATACATGCGTTAACTCATAGCACGAAAAGTAGCCGGTTCTGTCCTCCATTCAGGCTAACTCCGCCTGATGAGCCCAAACAAGAACAAAACCGACACGGAGGATCGGTTTGAGAGTGATCATCAAAATGCGTTCCGAGCACCATTTTGAGCTCTTACGGCTGTAACCAGTGAAAACTGGCATTTCGATGTGGACCATGTCCATCCACGCTAACGAAGCGAAGACAAGTTAGAACTTAATAGCTTTCTCACTTTAACCAAGCGTTCACTTTTTCTCTGATCATGGTAACCATAATTTGACATTTTGGTTCTAAGTCGCCGTTCAGCAAACAAGTGTACATCTGTCTAGTCATCCATTCCATTGGGAAAGACCGGACTGCCATCGATTTTAGTGAATGTTTCAGAATATGGATCTGTAAGCCTGTCGACAGGAAGCAGAGCTCCGAGGCTTGTAAGGCTACCTTGACCATTATTTCTTTGTCCTCACACAAAGCCTGACTGCATCGTCGACTGTAGTTGTTGAACGATAATTCCATTATAAGGTGATCATATTTATTTCAAGAGGATACATGATTGATCTCAGTCAGATATCTGGCGATTTGGACCCATCAGTCAAACTGAAATCTTTACTGTGTAGCAGGACCATTTTTTATCTGATTCATACTGTGGAAATGTAAACACATTTCTGTCTTCGATCAAAACATGAATGCGTTTCCGTTGATCCTTGGTGCCGTCATTTTACTCGGTTCTGTGCTAAAATCTTGGTATTATGTAGGGTTCTGTTTTTCCATACGTTTACCTTAACTGTCCAATGTCGCTGATTTTCATTGATCGATGGATCGTTCTACACTCGCTAACTGGCTACACTCTATTCTCTGCTAGACTGCTTTCTATCAGTCGTCAACCCATTTCACGGCGTGACTGTCATATGGCTAGATCGCTGACGATTAGCTCAGTTTTATGATCGGGCCGAGTTTGTCATATCTGAACGTTTTTCGTCACCCTGCTTAGCCAACCAGCTTGTTCACGGATCACCTTTGTTTGATGAGTTTATTGATGTGCTGAATGGGCCACATTGCCTTGTTTGACTTTTTGCCTCTAGCTGTATTAATATGCGACCCATACAACTCTTGGACGAATAACTGTGCTTTGTCTTGGATCGAGCAGTTACATCAAACTTAAATTTACTCAGCTTTGCATTTCATTTACCCGCGTTGATTAGTAAGTCTACTAGGTCCTGAAGTTGCATTGGGTGTAAGTATTATATATATGCACCGCATTGAATCCCTACACTTAGTTGGTAAGTAGAACACAACGCCACATTTTTTCACATCAAAATATGTTTTGCCAGCTAGGTTTGTGAGTTACTATCTTAGTTTTTGCTTCAACTGTTCAAAACTGACTGATTTAATTGTCACTCTCTGCAGGTAATTGCCGCTCTGGCTGGCCTTATTGAGGCTGGTGTCTGCGGTCCATTTCTAATCGTCGTTCCGCTGTCTTTACTCTCGGTTTGGGCGGATCAGTTGACCGCGTTTGCTCCACGCTTGCCCTCACTCATCTACTACGGAAGTTTGGCAGAACGACACAAACTGCGTAAACGCATTCGCCGACGAGTACGCATTCACATGCGTGATCCCATTGAGCAATACAAATCAGTTCTATCGGAAGACACTCCAAAAACAGGTTATATACAAAATAAAAGTTGTTCTAGGGAGGATCCGTCAAATCCACGAGAGTCGCCTTCCGTTCTGCACAATTATGAGAACAGTCTAGAAGCAAACTATCAAATGTCTTCGTCAAGTGAAAGCTTATGTTCCTTTCCTAGCTCTTGTTCCGCTAAACGCCCAACTAACACCATCAATCGGGTTGAAAGACCCTCAGTATCTAATTGCACGACTGATCCTTCAGTGCTACAAAGACTTGATGATACAATTTCGGAAGTTTTGAACTGTACAAATCTGAGCACTGAAGTAAAAAATGTTGACACAATGGAAATCACAGATCTGCTTGCATCTTCGAATGACCACTACTGCAATAATATCGTCGAAGAGTATGAGGAAACATCGATCTATCCCGTCTTCCAATTTAGCCGCCTTCCAGAGTCAGTCGAAAGTTCTGCCGTAGAAACGCACAACTTGCAGTGCAGGCAAGATATTGGAAACGGTGTTTCTTATGACCAGGGCTCTGTCGCTGCAAATTTACCTTCTTTCTCGGAATGCTGCGTTAGCCCTGGTTTGGGCAGTACGCACGTCAAAATTGGCAATTCAACACACTTGCGGTTGGATGACCACTTTCACGAATCACAAGTCCATGACAGAAGTGACTGCAAAAAACCACATCTGCTCACGGGCAGCTGTGCACAAACGCTTGAACACGAAGGTGACTGTAATTCCGTGGAAAAGATGCATTCATCCACTTCTTCTGGGATTTCATCGAGAATGGTTAACGCAAACCATAGTGGTTCCATTCTAAACAAATTATCTAGTCTTCAAAGGTTTAGGAAACAGGTAAATGTGGCTGATCATCCCTGGGAAACAATGGATGATGACAGCAGTGTCTCGGCACGCAAATCCGGACTACAGCTGAATGAGCCATACTACACTTCTATCAAGATAGCAGCCCTCGATCGCATGAATACCGAGACTCCAAGCAGCGGTGATGTGTTGAAAACAGAACTGATTGACGCTAATTTTGATGTAAGTCTGAACTCTAGAATTACGAATGACTTGCTCGATTTGGCCTCTCCGGACTTCAAGCTCATCCAGTTTGGTGATTCTGGTGGCCCACAAATCCGCGATTCCACAATATCCTCCGTCTGTAAGCCATATTTATATAAGATTGTTAATGAACCTGTCACTTCCTCCACGTTTGTGGACTGTCTTGACAAGGTCAGCCATTCGATCAAAAAAGTCCTTGCGCATGAAGACTGCGTGGAGACTGTCACCCACAATGAGTCTGGGTTGAAATCAGAAGATTCACACTCTTCATCTCTTACGAAAGACGTTGACTCGCAAACGGAATCGTCCACAAGCGGCTTTACAATCTCATCTTGGGAGACAGCTCACTCGCATGACAACCGTACACTTGCCCTCAAACATTTAGATGATGTAATTACTCAGGTTTTGATCCAATGGAAAGAAATCGAGGAAGAACAGCCTAATCATACAAATTCCGCTGGTATCCTAGATCAACCAACTACCACTATTCCCACTGTTGCATTACCGCCTAATGATTCATCTCACATGCCGGCTACCATTGCCACTTGTACATATTTATGCAATCAACGTGCAGACTCAACGACAAACAGTAACTCAACATTTCAATCTCCTGATAACCAAGAGCAATTTGCTGGTAGCAACATTAAAGTCACTGGCTGGGAAACATCTTCGACTGCTCCTGAAGATCAAAAGTGGATGAAGCAACCCATGAGGTTGCCGTGGTGATGACATAATA
>LOND01002420.1:50544-62519 GCA_014220965.1 Paragonimus kellicotti
GGAACATACCTCTTCATAGCGTGTGTTCATAGCTGCGGTTATTTGTTCCCAGTGTTCGTTAAGATCACTCACTCGACTCGAACTGGGCAACTTGTTCACCAACGCTTTCTGGTAAGAATTCTTTACACCCTTATCGCTCGAATGCCAGTTAATTACTTTGCATTTACAAGCGTATCTCCTCAGAGCAAATGACAAAACAAAACGAGCACGCACAACAGCATGGTCCGAGTCCAGGTGGTTGCTCCAAAAGGCACGACAGTCCTTAACAGAGTGGCGCCACCTGTAACTGACTGCTATATGATCCAACTGTGTCCACGGAGGTCTCCATGTAACACAGTGCTTCTTCCTGTGTTGAAATGCGGTGCTCGAAATATAGAGACCATGGGATGCACACAGCTGCAGCAGTCTGTCGCCATTGTCAGTGCGTTGTGCTCGGACACCGGAAGTACCCCTAAGCTGCTTCTCGTCCGGAGAAACACGATCAAGCTGAGCAGTAAAGTCACCGTCAGTGTGATGATGTCAGTGTTTAGCCTGCTTCAGTGGGTCAACGAAGGCATCATAGAACGCATCTTTGGTATCATCCGAACAGCTGTCCGTTGGAGCGTACGCCGATATAATGAATACACAACGTCTTTCTGATTTGCGTCGACAGACTTTTACCGATGTATTGAGTCTGACAGCGCACAAGCGACTGTTCACTGGGATCCAATCGAGCAAACATTGCTCTGCTCTGGAACTCAGTGCGATTCCCACTCCAGCTTGACCACGAGATTCAGCTTCGGCGTCACCAGAAACCCTGAGAGAGAAGCGCTTGAATCGACAGTTATCTAGAGGTGAGCTCAAGTGAATAACGGTGCTAGAATCGTAGACTCGCGTCTCCGACACGCAGCACACATCAAGCTCCAGACTTGAGAGGTACTTGCCAGAGCAGCTTGCTGACAGACTTATCACTGAAACCGCTAATGTTTGCTTGTTTTAGAAAGTAATTATCACCCTAGGACATTCGGAAGGCAGAAGAATTATTCGTATGCAAAGTAGAACGGATAAGTCATTATGAATGACCAATGTCACCGTCAGAAGAACGATAACTTCTGATACTTCCCGGTCGTTTATGCCGCGGAAGGGGGTTGACTTGAGGGACCCCACCCCGAGTCTCTGACTCAAAAGTCTGACCTGCGAGACAACAGGATACAGGGTTTTCTACATTAAAGTCACTGGCTGGGAAACATCTTCGACTGCTCCTGAAGATCAAAATGACGTCTTTTGGGCTTACCCAATTGTGTTGACGACATATGAGGTAGCAATACGAGATTCAAAATTTTTGCAAAATGTTCATTTTAAAGTGAGTATTAACAACTTACGCAACTTCTCTCCGTCTTTGTGAAGCCAGATTATATTTCGATTTTCATACTGCATGATATCTCATAAGATGCAAACTATACACATCATCAGTGTTCAGTGTTCATGCCATACAACTGATTCCATATAAGCATGCCAAAGAAGGGCGCAGTTCAAAGCCAAATGAGAAAGAAAGACAAAGAAATGATTCCTCTGGCTCCTATGTCTAAACTGAAGCAGTCACCTTCTGAGTGCATACACCTTGCAAACGAATAACCAGGCTACGGGTTAGAGCAGGACAGATGTGAAAAACAGCATTCTTGTGGTTTCATAACTCTTCTTCATTAATTATCTTTACGTCGTAGTAAATTGCGTCAAGTTGGATTGACGCTCACGCTGTTCCACCCGATTAGCCGCCATTTCCTTTTATTTTCAGCCTGGCCTTATGTGAATCACGAGGCTCCCTGCCGGCGAATGCTGACACGACTTAGTTTACTGTTGGCTGATTCCATTTCCATTTACCCAATAATATTTTTATCGCTTGCTGTCTTACACTAATGCGCTGGGGCTTCGTCACATGTATAAGGTTTACTTCATACATATAACCATTCGTCAAACGCTATTTTACAGACTAACGAGTTTTCTTACTTTAGTCACTCTAGTCTTTTGTTTCCAATCATTTTTTTCTCAGGGTCTCATAGTAGATGAAGGTCAGCGCTTGAAAAACCCTGCTACCAGGTTATATGGTAAACTTTCAAAGTTGTCAACGGGCTTGCGTCTGTTGGTAACAGGTACACCGCTGCAAAACCGCATTTCGGAACTTTGGGCTCTGTTACATTTCATACTACCGGAAATATTTACATCACTCGAAATGTTCGAGGCAAGTGTTCCCTTTTCCGATATAGGTTTGTATTTATATTTGTTGTTATCTCATTGAGATCCTTAGTTTTAGTGAATGCAACGGTATATACTCAGTAAAGTAGTCAAGGTGCTTGTTGTCTACGTATCCCTTTTCAGATTGCTTCTTACATTTAACTACTTTATATTTGTAAGTCATACATATGTATCTGTCTTGTAATTAACACCCTTGTCCCCTCTGACCCCTTTAATGTGCACAGAATTGGTTCGACCCAGCTGTTTTAAGCGAACATGCAGGTCGTGATCGACTGGTTACCGCGGAGGTTGAGCGCTCTCTTATCACAAAACTTCATTGCATCATCAGTCCGTTTATGCTGCGAAGAACCAAAGTTGAGACCAACTTACTATTGCCACCAAAGCGCGAAATTCTTTTACGGGTTGGTATGACGGCATTACAACAGGTATTTTTCCTATCTATCCAATGAATTCTTACTCGACTTAACGAGAAAGTTGGTAGTTTCTTTATATCGTCAACACACTCACTATCCATTGTTAGCTTTATCTAGTTGTGTGAGACTCACAGCCGACCTGCAGGTGTACCTCATACGAATCCATGAGAACTTATCAAAGTCATTCGTATGTTTTGGAGCTTTCTTGTTAGGTTTGATCATTTTATGAAGCACTTTTTTCGCTTTTGCATAGTGTATATGTTGATACCTAACTCTTGTCAACTGGTGCTCAATTCCTAACCGTCAAAAATTATAATAAGGATGTTGTCGACCTACTTTCAAACAACGAATTTTCTGTTCTGACGACCGTTGTAGTAATTACTCTCTAATAGATATGCGACCCAACAAAATATTGCCCTGCTGCTTTATTGTTTGCCAGAAAGCCTGTGCAGTTGTCACACATTAATTTCCAAATAAGCAATGGTTACTTTGGTCGTAACCGTTTGCGCTGAAATATACCCTTTGAGCATTCTCTAATTATTGTTTGGTTAAGTTGCTTTGTGTCTCGGAAGTGCACTTTAGCGTGACACTGAATATTAAAACTCTACGTGGAACCCATTCTGTTTCGAGAATCAGGAAACTGGGCCAATATCTAGGTGGCTCATTTTACACTTGACTCTTTCAACAATGTACCACTGATTCTAAATTTTAACTCATGCGGCTGTGTTCGAGTGGTCGAGGGGTCATCGATTGGAGTTAACAGACAGTAACTGTGTCTCCTCTCGAGACGATCGGGCAACCTGATCATTACTCACAAGCGAAAGTGGTTGAGCGTTCACATATGATAATTCGGTCGTGCCTAATGTGAGGTCAATGGCGCAGTGGTAAACACGGTTGCCTCATGAAAGCGTGGCCGGAGTTCTAGTCCCGGCAGTGGCAAGGATATGCACTACTGACGAGCTCTAATGAGAGCGAAACTCGAGTCTAGTGCTTCTTTTCGAAAGGGGCCGACTGGAAAGTCTATGGGAATGCGACAGCTGCGATCAATTGTGGGTGATGTTCAATCTATATGAAAACCAAAATCCCCTACTACTCATCAGTAAAAAAAAGATTACCGGCTTCTACTCTGTTTCTAACTAATTATGAGTCTAATCACTTGTTACGTACCATCTGGATCACTTATTGTAATGGGTTAGCGATCCTGAGAAAACATTGCAATGGGTTTAACACCAGTCTATTACCGGAGGCTAACAAATTAGTCGACTAGATTTTGCGGATTCAACGAAACGCTACCTTATATTGAACACTGAAGCACTTCGATTCACAAGCTTACACAGAAGGAATATCAACACACGTGCGTTGCTGTCTGTTTATTAATCGAAAGCCAATTGTTGCTAGATAGTTCATAACTGTTATCGGAAAGAAAACTGAATGAGAAGAGAAACCCTAAAGTACAACATGTCAACACACTCAAGCAGCGTTCTGCTATAATCAGCAAGCAAGCGGACAGAAAACAACCTGACACACAGACAGACCTGCATCCTGGGTGACTTATGAGGGTGCGTTAAATATGGCGAGAGTAAATGTAGTTATGTTGGAACAAACTACTTCAATTTTTTTTATTAACTTCATGGACAGCAGTAAAAAGAAATTTGGGGCGATTACCACAATAAGAGGGGACCGTGATTCGATATGAAGCGGATGCTGTTAAATACCACTGTTTCAAGGACGGCGTACTCAGAAAGGTCGTTTGAAAGGAGGGTTAGTTTATGTCGGGTAGGTTAATTTGAAGATAAAATTACACTAGCTTCTTTTGAAAGAGTAGAATGCGTCAACACAGAAATGAGGATGAAATACGAGGTCTATTGTGAACACGTTGGAACTGTAGTAACGGTTCCAAAACTGATCGATAGCCATTGCAAAATCCTCTCCGCATTCCTTCAGTAAGGGTGGCAAATGCGATCAGCTTAAGAGTTCCGTAAAAATAATAGCAAAATCCTGTAAAAAAAACTCGGGACCTCAACGTCCCCCTAAGCACACCGGAATGACTGTCTAGATAAAGTTAATATTTGGGGTTGAAGCATGCCTTCTCACCAACCCACGGCCTGTCAATTCCAGTTCTTTGACTGTGATTGTAGTCCACCATACGGACACAAAGCACAGTACCTATATTGTCATTAACTGCGGTTACATTAGGCTGGAACGAAGTTTTCTTTTCATGAATGGCAGCTACTTGCAGACTACGTTGCCGAAAGTACTTAATTTTTTGACTGACCCTTGGTCAAACAGTTGTGCTGGACACAGCGTGCATTATGGTTCTTCCACCACAACTGCAAGGGATGAGCGATACTTTGAGATTTTCTGCAGTTACCGTGACGGAAAACTGAGTGGTCACCTAGACCCTTTCACAAATGTGATAATCGACATAATCACAACAGCTATGAGTCTGACCAATAGGTACTCTGGTTTAGGCCGCCACCCATCTCAAAAGTGGCGTGGAATTTCGGTTTTGAACCAGGTTTCGTGAATGAACTGCATTACTACCGTGCAACATGATACTAAATGAAAAAAATAAAAGATAGGTTTCTCACGACATGTTCAAAGGATCCAACTGGCCTTACACGAAATGGACATATCAGGTGGCGTCATTATAACGAACAACCAGCAGCATGGAACAAGTTGACGTCAAATGGGCCCGGTTTCTTAAAGGTCGTTCATTGTATTAGGGCTGTAATAATATAGACAACCTTACGCGCTATCGACTAGAGTCAGAAGGTGAGCTACTGTGTTCTCTTTCGAGATACTCGGGCATCCTGAGCATCACTTTCACGTAAGAGTAACTGGATGTTCATGTGTGATAATTCGGTCACGCATAACGTGAAGTCGTTACGGTAGTAGTTAACTTGTTTGCCGTATGAAAACGTATGCTAAGGTCCATTTTCTGCCAGAATGTTAATGTAAGCTGTGCTGCAGTTATTTCAGTTAAACCTCTGGCTGCTCGTCAGGATTCACATAATTCCAAAGTTGACAGTTTTTCATCCTATTTTCATTCCTGATAGGTAGTTAAGGATTTCGTTTGTCGCTTTTTAATTCCTGTTGTTGATGATTGCAGTTGTCACAGCATTCAGGTGGATCCTTGGGTTAAACAATATGAGTGCAGACAATATATTCTTGTATCGTTGTTGCTTGAGGTCGTCAGTATGATTAGGAGTTGGACGCCGGACTTCATCCATTTTGGTTGTGAGTTAGTTCACTACTACCCTGTTATTTTCACGCACTGAGTATGACTGGGTCTTCATGCTTCAGAATTCATCACCGATTACTTGTGCTTAGTGTTCAGGTTTCCTGGAGTACAAGTTCCGACCCAGACGGGGGTATATATTACTGACGACCTCTAATAAGAGCGAAACTCGAGTCTAGTGCTTCCTTTCGAAGTGGGCTAGCCGAAAGGCTTATCTGAATGCGGAGGCTGCGATCAAGTGTGGGTGGTGTTCAGTTCGCAATGTGTTAATTTTGTTATTTTCTCCTGTTCTTCGTAATTCCAATGGTTTCCAGATCCCCCTAAATCTCGGAAGCTTTTATAGCTTCTTAACCCGCGTGCTAGTGAATTGATCTTTTCTTTGCTTCTTCTCTGTACACCTCATGACAGGTTGCACCAGGCTTCTGGAAACCCATCTCTAGTGGGAATGCAAACCCGATCCAGAACCCAGTCATATCGATCGCATCACGTACACCAGTCAGAGCCCAGTGCATTGGCGGAGGAAAACTCCCCACCTATTGATTTTCTCATTTCACCACAGGTCAGTCTGAACAATGGACTAATGCTGTTACGTCGTATTGCGAATCACCCGTATTTGGCTATCGATCGACCAGATTTGGAGAATTCTGAGCAGCAGGTTAACTGTCAGCCCACACAGTCTACGGAACCTGTGAATGTTGGCACTTCGGGCGAGCGGTCCGCTGATCTGATTAACGTGGTGGAGGTCAGTGAGAAGACTCGTCTATTGGATCGTTTGCTGAAACATCTGATTGAAACGAAACATAAGGTGTGTTTTTCATAGATGTGAGTTTGTATACCGTTGCGTTGTTTCATTTTCTTGTCCGCTGTCTTTGTACAATATCCCGGGGATATTTTTTCATACCTGGCCCAGTTAAACAAATCCATCAGAATGGTTTGCACATATACGATTATTATTTCGTAGATTTAACCAACATCTTACGTTCATCTTACCTGTGTGTTGTGTAGGCCTCTGCCAAACAACAGCCTCTATCGGACGTTATCCGAGACTTATGTACAATTGTAGTTCCTAGTCGATTGCAAACTCGGTCACATCTTGAATGGTTCTAGGCTTGTTTGGTTTGTGTTCCCAACGTACTCTTTGTAAAATCTTTGGGGAGATATTTTTGGATTTACTGATAACAAACATAAGGTAACCCAGGTAGTTCTTCTGTATTGACCTTTCAACTGACACCGTCGGTCGCGTCACTTGCGCGGAGGTGAGTAGGTATGCGTTAATTTGAATGAATTTACCCCAAGGATGAACAAGCAGTCACGCGTTGAATTGAGGGTAGAAGTGATTAAACCAGACAGGAATCAGTGAGGTCGTCATCCCGTCTACAAGTTGGATATAGTACAGTCAGAAGAAGAACTTACTGTTGTGTCCACTGTCGATCTTTGGACGAGAAACACTGTAATACCCGAAGACTAACTGCCTGAAAAACCCATATGACACGACGCATACGATGCCAAAACTCCGTTTCTCACCCTATGGCTTCGCTGAATCGAGAACCACGCATTTTTGTGCACGAAGCCCAGGTCTCCCTCATTTTCTTCAGCTGAATGTAAAATGTCTTCGTGGATTGGCTGATGCAGCACACCAAATGCCTTCTTAACTCGCTCGTCCATTTTCGTTGATCGCATGTAAACGTGTGAAGATTTGTTACGCTTGACTTTAGACCCATGCCAACTGCCAAGCCCCGGTCAGCGAGCTAAAGCGCGGGACTGTTACAACTAGTATGAAATTAGCTATAACAACCCGCGTTAGAATGAGAAAGCATCAGCTACTCTCAGTTGTTAGCGATGTTGAATGGATACACATCTCATTAGTGTTTGTTCTGTTGTCGATGCCTGTACAACAGAGCGTCGCAAGCTCTGGTTGATGATCCGAACTCTCATTCGAGTAAACTTGACGATCAGTGAACACTTGGGAGTGTAGACTTGTGTTTAATGTTCAACGGAGGAACCGATAAGGAGCAGTCATCAGCTGTGCGACCAGCAGGCTGTATGTCTGGTGTGGGCACAGAAACGTTCATGTGGACGGCGAGTTATACGGGCGGCAAACACACAAAACTACTATAAATGTGGGCTCGGTAGACCTAAAGGTCATACACAGGCAGCCAGACGGGAACACCACATCACGGACAGTTCGGAGTAAGCAGTCAGGATTAATTATATTGTCACAATGGATAGTTGTGGAATCCGTGATTGTCGCACAGATTTGAGGCAGAAGGCCATTGTTGATTAAATCCAATCACTGCGCCATTGACATCACATTGGGCACAACCGAATTATTATATATGATAACGCTCAACCACTTAGCTTCGTGAATTAAATGATCAAGGTTGCACGATGGCCTCGGAATCCGAGACATTAGTTGGACTGTCCTGTTACTCCAAATAGATGCCCCTTGACTAGGACTTCTCTACAAGTTGAAATCATCGAAATCATCAACTTGTTGAGTGATACTTTGATTATTGATGAATAGTAGAGGATTTTGGTTTTCATATGGATTGAACTTTGAGAAAAGTGTTAGTCGAGGAGTCATCGACTGGAGTTAACAGGACAGTTACTGTGTCTCCTCTCAAGGCTATCGGGCAACCTGATCATTACTCACAAAAGAAAGGGTGAGCGTTCAAATATCATTAACTCGCGTCGTGCCTATTGTTGAGGGTCAATGGCGCAGTGAGTCAACACGGTTCTCCTGAAGGCGGTTTGGCGGGGAGTTCTATGTCCGGCAGTGGCAAAGATATGCACTACTGACGAGCTCTAATGAGAGCAAAACTCGAATCTAATGCTTCCTTTCAAAAGAGGCCGAATAGAAAGTCCATGGGAATGTGACAGCTGCGATCGATTGTGGTGTGATGTTCAATCTATATAAGTCCAGTCAGTTTATCATTTTCTTATTCAACAGTCATCCGTTCATGTGAAAACGAGTAACTGATGATTGGGTGTAGCGTCGTCCATGTGAATCATAGAAAGTTCCAAGAGCACGATAAAATTACAAGTTTATCCATGTTTTACGTAAATTTTAGCGCTTAGTTACCTGCGGACGCAGGTCTGTCTTTGTGAGGTCCCAGATTGTGTCAACGGTTAAACTGCGGATGATAGAGGTTTGAATAGCACCAGCTTTTTTGTTATCTAGCTGAATTGCAGTATCCTCTCAGACGTGTGTTACAAAGGTTCTCACCGTTTCTATAATTGCAGAAAAACCGATAACCCACACTTTTTCCTCATACAAGAACTCTGTAATTTTATCGGAATACATCGGAAGACAACTGTGTTTCGGCTATGTAAATTGAGCAGTGCACACCAGGAATTTCTTTTGCGTCTCTGGCTTCCGTAGCTAACAATAACTTACCTTGACCTAACATCTGTCTTCTTTCCCCCTCCTCTGTTTGTTGTATCTACTGTCTCCGCCCTCGTGTTTGATGAGAGATGATGTTAGGTCAAGTAAGTTATTGTTAGCTACGGAAGCCAGAGACGCAAAAGAAATTCCTGGTGTGCACTGCTCAATTTACATAGCCGAAACACAGTTGTCTTCCGATGTATTCCGATAAAATTACAGAGTTCTTGTATGAGGAAAAAGTGTGGGTTATCGGTTTTTCTGCAATTATAGAAACGGTGAGAACCTTTGTAACACACGTCTGAGAGGATACTGCAATTCAGCTAGATAACAAAAAAAGCTGGTGCTATTCAAACCTCTATCATCCGCAGTTTAACCGTTGACACAATCTGGGACCTCACAAAGACAGACCTGCGTCCGCAGGTAACTAAGCGCTAATTTACGTAAAACATGGATAAACTTGTAATTTTATCGTGCTCTTGGAACTTTCTATGATTCACATGGACGACGCTACACCCAATCATCAGTTATTCGTTTTCACATGAACGGATGACTGTTGAATAAGAAAATGATAAACTGACTGGACTTATATAGATTGAACATCACCCACAATTGATCGCAGCTGTCGCATTCCCATAGACTTTCCAGTCGGCCCCTTTCGAAAAGAAGCACTAGACTCGAGTTTCGCTCTCATTAGAGCTCGTCAGTAGTGCATATCCTTGCCACTGCCGGGACTAGAACTCCGGCCACGCTTTCATGAGGCAACCGTGTTGACCACTGCGCCATTGACCTCACATTAGGCACGACCGAATTATCATATGTGAACGCTCAACCACTTTCGCTTGTGTAATGATCAGGTTGCCCGATCGCCTCGAGAGGAGACAGTTACTGTCTGTTAACTCCAATCGATGACCCCTCGACTAGGACTTTTCTCAAAGTTCAATCCATATGAAAACCAAAATCCTCTACTATTCATCAATAATCAAAATACCGCTCAACAAGTCAATGATTTCTGTGATTTCAACTTGGAGAGAAGTCCTAGTCGAGGGGTCATCGATTGGAGTTAACAGACAGTAACTGTGTCTCCTCTCGAGGCGATCGGGCAACCTGATCATTACTCACAAGCGAAAGTGGTTGAGCGTTATCATATATAATAATTCGGTTGTGCCCAATGTGATGTCAATGGCGCAGTGATTGGATTTAATCAACAATGGCCTTCTGCCTCAAATCTGTGCGACAATCACGGATTCCACAACTATCCATTGTGACAATATAATTAATCCTGACTGCTTACTCCGAACTGTCCGTGATGTGGTGTTCCCGTCTGGCTGCCTGTGTATGACCTTTAGGTCTACCGAGCCCACATTTATAGTAGTTTTGTGTGTTTGCCGCCCGTATAACTCGCCGTCCACATGAACGTTTCTGTGCCCACACCAGACATACAGCCTGCTGGTCGCACAGCTGATGACTGCTCCTTATCGGTTCCTCCGTTGAACATTAAACACAAGTCTACACTCCCAAGTGTTCACTGATCGTCAAGTTTACTCGAATGAGAGTTCGGATCATCAACCAGAGCTTGCGACGCTCTGTTGTACAGGCATCGACAACAGAACAAACACTAATGAGATGTGTATCCATTCAACATCGCTAACAACTGAGAGTAGCTGATGCTTTCTCATTCTAACGCGGGTTGTTATAGCTAATTTCATACTATTTGTAACAGTCCCGCGCTTTAGCTCGCTGACCGGGGCTTGGCAGTTGGCATGGGTCTAAAGTCAAGCGTAACAAATCTTCACACGTTTACATGCGATCAACGAAAATGGACGAGCGAGTTAAGAAGGCATTTGGTGTGCTGCATCAGCCAATCCACGAAGACATTTTACATTCAGCTGAAGAAAATGAGGGAGACCTGGGCTTCGTGCACAAAAATGCGTGGTTCTCGATTCAGCGAAGCCATAGGGTGAGAAACGGAGTTTTGGCATCGTATGCGTCGTGTCATATGGGTTTTTCAGGCAGTTAGTCTTCGGGTATTACAGTGTTTCTCGTCCAAAGATCGACAGTGGACACAACAGTAAGTTCTTCTTCTGACTGTACTATATCCAACTCGTAGACGGGATGACGAACTCACTGATTCCTGTCTGGTAAATCACTTCTACCCTCAATTCAACGCGTGACTGCTTGTTCATCCTTGGGGTAAATTCATTCAAATTAACGCATACCTACTCACCTCCGCGCAAGTGACGCGACCGACGGTGTCAGTTGAAAGGTCAATACAGAAGAACTACCTGGGTTACCTTATGTTTGTTATCAGTAAATCCAAAAATATCTCCCCAAAGATTTTACAAAGAATACGTTGGCGGAACACCAAACCAACAAGCCACATTCAAGATGTGACCGAGTTTGCAATCGACTAGGAACTACAATTGTACATAAGTCTCGGATAACGTCCGATAGAGGCTGTTGTTTGGCAGAGGCCTACACAACACACAGGTAAGATGAACGTAAGATGTTGGTTAAATCTACGAAATAATAATCGTATATGTGCAAACCATTCTGATGGATTTGTTTAACTGGGCCAGGTATGAAAAAATATCCCCGGGATATTGTACAAAGACAGCGGACAAGAAAATGAAACAACGCAACGGTATACAAACTCACATCTATGAAAAACACACCTTATGTTTCGTTTCAATCAGATGTTTCAGCA
>LOND01002421.1:0-12605 GCA_014220965.1 Paragonimus kellicotti
GAGAGACCGGCCAGTCCTAATGAACAGCTTGACGCTTCAGATAGCTGTTCGTAAATGTGCACACTATATTCAGAGTGGACATACAACGACGCAAATGAATCGACATAATTCCTGAGATGAGGGCATCTCCAGAGAGCGTCCTAGACAGCGGAGCCAAAAACAGTCTTCACATTCAAAAATACCATACCTGTTGACTGATAAAATGAAGACCGTTGCTCAAGTCTGTGTTGCAAAGTGAAAATGTGATCGATACGTCAGCGAACGGGGCTGAAACCTGCCTGTTCTTTTCTTATCTGTTTTTTCTACTTTTTGGACGTCACCGCATTATGAGACCCGTGAATATCTGCGATGCGACAGAGACATGATATACCTCTGTGGTGGTCACATGGTGTCCTGACACTTTTTAAAATTGAGAATGACTGTTGATAAACACCAGCCATCACACATTCATCCAGTCTCCTTACGAAACGAAGGGGTGCGGTTAGTTCAGACAACAACCTTTGAAATGTGGTGGAGAAGGTAGGTCTGCACGCTGAACTTTATTACATTTCAAGAGTTTAGGCTTTAAAGCCACTTCGGTTTCCAAAACTGAACAGTCGGAAATGCCATAACCAACCGCATCACCTCCATCATTCACGGACAATTGGGCTGGATCAAGCTAATAGAATCCTTGTTCAAAGTACTCAGACCTTCCGTCAAGTCGTCCCAACATCCTGTAAGTTCGTGAATCACCGTTTTCACATATGATCTCATTAACAGCTTGAAAACGGCCAGTGCAGCCGCGAACCAAAGTAAACAGCACCGAACTGTTTGAGGATAAAAATACCTAGTCCGTTATTTCCACTGACTCTGAAAGTATGCTACATGGTACTCACACAGACTCTTTGTAAGTTGGCGTTAGAACTCATGACTGTCTTTATCGGGTTTGGAATCAATGGGGGGATCGGTTATCGTTTGTCCGTAAGTTCTTCTGAATCACCAAAAATCTGCCTTTGTCGTACCTGTACTGCCTCTTCAGAATAGACTTATTCACAAGAGGTTTGTATAGTTGTTGACAATTCTGCCCAATGCTCACCGGGATCAGTCCACACTTATGATCAAGAAGGGTTAACTGTCAGTGCTACTTGACAAGGGTTTCATGTACCCTTGTCATTCAGTTTCTAATTNTGGTACATGTTTCCCATTTTTGTACATAAAAGTGTTTCTCTGAAAATGTCAAGTGGCCGTAGTAGCCAACAAGGCGTCCTGAGGTGGACTCCATATAAGACCTATGGAACTCTATCACGAAAAGGAAGGAAGATATCGGCGAGGAAGTAGTTGTTATAGTATGTAGAAACTGAAAACGGTGCAGTTTCAAAAGTGATGGTAGCCAAAAAGTAAATTCTTCAGTGAACAACATGCGAAAAAAGAAACACATCACATTCAAAAAGAAATGACAGGCATATATCTAAGATCTCCCTACACATAGTGACCTTTCAGTTGCCTACCCCCACTGTACTCTTCATAACTACTATGGAATCAGTTCAGTTGCTATTATAAAAACGTATATCAACTTTTGTACCCTTCAGATTCATTTATTTCCTAAAAAGAGCCATTTAAGTTTGGAAGATGACCCATTCACTGCATCAGCGAATGACCTCACCACCATTTCTCTCAATGTATAGTGGTTTGCGACGTTTTTCGATAAATTTTCGAAAATATATAAGATTTCTACATCTGGCTAACAGCTCATCAGTAGCTTGCTCCGCAAGAAAACTTTTCTTAAATGCGTTCACTGTAATTATATGGTAGGATGCAACTTTGCTTTACCAAACATTAAAAAATGTGTAATAAACTTTTTCAAATACGTTCACTTTCGTATCTTCAGAACTGAAAACAGGCGAAAGGGACTGCGGTGAACTCTGAAGGATCTTAAGTATTCCAGCTAACACGTACTGCCGGACGTGGTTGGCAAAAGACAAACAATTCTAACTAATTAACGTCCCAATTAGTTCGTTTAGAGAGTACTGACAGTCTCTCACTTTGTTCTTCCGTTCGACGTGGTGTTCGCCCGTTGTCTACCTTTGAAACGACGTCTCATTCAGTTAACCTAATCTTCTGTTTGCTTGAGTCGTCTTGAGTGGCCGAATGTCTGACCTTCAAAATTGCTGTTCGACTCCACATCAGCCAACTAGACTCGAACCAGTGTTGAGCAATGCACACTCCTAGAAATAAATGGACAGAAGCAGTTATCTTCGGTTAGTATCTGACATGAAAAATCGCATGTCTCTCGTTCTTAGCCCTGCGCTTTTACACATGTGATGACTCATAATCTACTCATTCAGAGAGAATTCAAAATACTCATTTATTTTTACTTCACGCTACTGATCGGTTGCGTAACCTCGTTCATTTATCCAGGCAACACTTCACCCTACTCAGCAAAATTCTAATGAACTTTGTCAACAGACAGTAAAGTGACAATGGATGACAAATGATCGGAATGTGAAAGGCAGAATGATGAGTTTCAATTTCACCCCAGGGAGTTAAACGGAAAAAAACTCAGGAAGGCCCTAGAATGGGCGATTTTAAGATGACATTCTTCTCCCAAAAATACAAGGTGATGGTAATTCGGTCTTTGCATGATTACCTTCTAGTCAACTTGAAGTAGTAAATTCGTCTTTTTGGGTCACACTGTCAATGGCTTGCGCTACAGGGACTCACTGCAACAATGTTAACTAACAATAATGTCCGGCCGGAAAGACCAAGTATTCAAAATTAAACGTGTCCTGACAGACTGGAAAATCCCATACGTGATTTTAAATCGTCTCAATGAAAAGTGGCTCTTTTTAGCGCGAATCCACACTGAGCGCCTTTTTAATTTTTCTGCCTGTAGATAACGGAACGAGTAAAACCGCTGGCTGTCGCCTCCTGGGACATTTTTGGCATCCAGTTTTGTTTTCTCACAATCTTTTCATGAATGTCGAGTAAACCGTAAACTGTGCAGGCTCTGAAAGCTGAAAGTGAGCAGTAGGTATTTATTAAAACGTTGCAGATCTCTTAAAATAACAGCCAAAACAATTACTACTGGATTGTTGTTACTAGTGCAGAAAACGGTGCTAGCGTCCACCTGTTGCAAAAATAGTCCACTCCTGAGCGTCAGCGCATAGCTGAGCTGTTTGTTGTGGTTGTTCAACCTCGGTGTACATTCATAAGTTTTGCCGTAACTGAATTTGCGAAGATGTTCGACTGTGTCAATGCATCCCATGGTTCCTCGACCCGGTTAGGGGATTACTAGACCACAGTAAGACAGAGGTCACGCGTACTAAGATCACCTGTCACGGATCAATAATGTTTTTTAAACATTGTCCTTGGTGGGATCATAGTTAAGTTTATTTCGTAAAATAAGAAGGCAATAGAAGAAGCAGGTACCATACATGAAAAATGATGGAGCAGCCCTATTTGTTACGAATAAGTCGTGGAGCGATTATAGCCAAATTAGACAACGTACTAAAGCGATTACTTGAAAGGTCAGTCAAGCGTGGTGCAAAAGCTGACATTAGCGAGAGAGAATTGGCAGATATAACCTTACAGGTGGCAGATACATTCATGGAAGATCCCGTCTGCATTGATCTGGATTTAACACAACCAATGTGTATAGTGGGGGATATATTTGGCCAGTATAGTGATCTGATACACATATTTGATAAACTGGGTTATCCACCCGATCAGCGTTACTTGTTTCTCGGCAACTATTGCGATCGCGGTAAGTACTCGATCGAGGTGATTTGTCTTTTGTTTGCACTGAAACTGAAATATCCGAAGCACATTTACATGTTGCGTGGTAACCACGAATGTGAATATATCACCTGTCACTACGGATTTCTGGCTGAATGCATTCATCGCTACAGCAAAGCACTTTGGCGCTGTGTAATGAACGCGTTTAATTGTCTTCCGGTGGCAGCAATAATTGAGGATCGCATTTTTTGTGTGCATAGTGGACTTGTACCGTGTTTTCAGTACACAAATGCTACAAGTTTAACACAACTGCGCTACTACATTACTGACATTATTAGGCGTCCTGTATCTTTGACCGAGAATTTTCTACTCACTCATTTAACGTGGTCGGAACCGGTTGTAGATTTACACAGTTCGGGTCTGAATCCAGCCGGTTTGGGGCATTGGTACGGTGAACATGTGGCTGAGGAATTTTGTGAGCGTTTCGGTTTGCAGTTGATCATTCGTTCACATGACTACGTTGAAACTGGATATGAATTTATGGCTAATGGGAAAGTGTTGACCATCTTTACTGCATCGCATTTGGGGGGCATATTTCATAATCTTGGAGCCATTGTGGAATTGTGTAAAACCCAAGATAAGAAAAATATAATTGGGAAAATCAAAGTCATACGACCTGCACCACGATCAGCCAGATCCCTTACGTCTTACATGCCTTTAATCATTCAGGATTCTATTGAATATCAGGCATCACGCAGAGATAGGAAGGAGGAATTGGCTGAACTGTTCGAAGGCTTTACTGGCTCTCGCAGCCACTACATCTTCTTCACTTGAAAATGACAAAACGAACACATGGACTGCTCATTTGTCAGGTTTATTGTTCATGTTGTGCCATTTTCATTCCAACACGAATGCTAATCTTCGTGTTGCTCAGAGGCAACCTACAGGCAATTAGGAATATAATTCTGCAAATTATGGTGCACTTACTCGGCAACCAAGGACGAGAAGAAACGTCCTTGTTCAGTCCGCGAGTCATCCTATATGGATTCTGAGTTGATTATATATTTCGTTTATAATTCCCAACCGTTGTTTTCTGCAGGCCGTTTGTCCTCCTGCAGCCTTCAACCTTTGAAGTAAAACCCACTGTTAACCGTCCACTGATTTACTTCTAAGCCACGTCATCCAAGGCGGATGAAGAAGACTGCATTGATCGTTACCGTTCTGAACTATCCGTGATTTAACCGGCACATTAAACTCTTGGTCTCTACTGCTTGCGTTTACCACTTTGGTTGCTCTAAGATTTATACAAAAGATAAGATAAATGACTTCTTAATTCTAGGGAATAAATTTTCTTCCACTTTAAATTTAGGTAGCTTGGTAATTCAAACTGACAATTTACTGATTGGTCAACGTAACTTCAATCAGCCCATTTTCCGCTTAAGTTTCATGATGTACTCGACACTTTTCTTACATTTACGACGGGTCAGTCTTACTCGTTCGTCCGGGATAAGGGGTTATGTATTGCTGTCAGGCTTTGCAGTTTCTCCACTGATCCATTCCATTCCCCCAGGCGGACTCCCATAGGTACGTTACTTGGGTTTTCGTGGACCACAAAATGTTAAACTGCCCAAAGTGAATTGGTGCAAACTCAAGTCCAAAATCTACCCAAACCACTATTTCGTAGTAGTTTTTGAGGTTATGACATTGTTTAAGATGTAACAATGTATTCATCTCATCAAAGGGTAGTAAGATCTTTTGTACCTACCGCTTATCGATTTTTGAAGTTATCAGGTAGGAACAAAGTTTGTATCCGAAATCTCCACGTCACCTAAATTTGTATTTACCGGTCGTTGGTAGAATCAAATTTTATTTAATTATAGCTCTTTTTAGGAATGTTGGCTACGTATACTTCTCCTTATTTTCAGCTTTGAATCGTATTTGCGAATGCTGTAGTTGAGGTTGCCGTTGGTCCTAAGAGTGGTCCATAAATTAGCAAAACACTAAATAAGTACGTGTACAGAGAAGAAAAAACACAGATGCAATTATGTTTCATAGAATAAAGCCCACACATTTACGAAGGTTGGCTCCCCACTGATTGCGACATTATGCCATTTCAGGTTTTCCGACTAGCAGTGCGGATAATCACAAACTTCTGGACCAGATAGACAGCACTCGCAGTCTCCAAACGTCTCTTCCAGAATATCGTCAATAACATAGTTGGAATGAAAGTGAGAGACCGGCCAGTCCTAATGAACAGCTTGACGCTTCAGATAGCTGTTCGTAAATGTGCACACTATATTCAGAGTGGACATACAACGACGCAAATGAATCGACATAATTCCTGAGATGAGGGCATCTCCAGAGAGCGTCCTAGACAGCAGAGCCAAAAACAGTCTTCACATTCAAAAATACCATACCTGTTGACTGATAAAATGAAGACCGTTGCTCAAGTCTGTGTTGCAAAGTGAAAATGTGATCGATACGTCAGCGAACGGGGCTGAAACCTGCCTGTTCTTTTCTTATCTGTTTTTTCTACTTTTTGGACGTCACCGCATTATGAGACCCGTGAATATCTGCGATGCGACAGAGACATGATATACCTCTGTGGTGGTCACATGGTGTCCTGACACTTTTTAAAATTGAGAATGACTGTTGATAAACACCAGCCATCACACATTCATCCAGTCTCCTTACGAAACGAAGGGGTGCGGTTAGTTCAGACAACAACCTTTGAAATGTGGTGGAGAAGGTAGGTCTGCACGCTGAACTTTATTACATTTCAAGAGTTTAGGCTTTAAAGCCACTTCGGTTTCCAAAACTGAACAGTCGGAAATGCCATAACCAACCGCATCACCTCCATCATTCACGGACAATTGGGCTGGATCAAGCTAATAGAATCCTTGTTCAAAGTACTCAGACCTTCCGTCAAGTCGTCCCAACATCCTGTAAGTTCGTGAATCACCGTTTTCACATATGATCTCATTAACAGCTTGAAAACGGCCAGTGCAGCCGCGAACCAAAGTAAACAGCACCGAACTGTTTGAGGATAAAAATACCTAGTCCGTTATTTCCACTGACTCTGAAAGTATGCTACATGGTACTCACACAGACTCTTTGTAAGTTGGCGTTAGAACTCATGACTGTCTTTATCGGGTTTGGAATCAATGGGGGGATCGGTTATCGTTTGTCCGTAAGTTCTTCTGAATCACCAAAAATCTGCCTTTGTCGTACCTGTACTGCCTCTTCAGAATAGACTTATTCACAAGAGGTTTGTATAGTTGTTGACAATTCTGCCCAATGCTCACCGGGATCAGTCCACACTTATGATCAAGAAGGGTTAACTGTCAGTGCTACTTGACAAGGGTTTCATGTACCCTTGTCATTCAGTTTCTAATGAGTGCTCTATGTTCGTAGACAGATTATTTCTGAATAAACGACTAAACGAAGCATTGCAAACAACGGCATAGTCTGATTCAAGTTAGTTAATACGAGTTGAACGATATTCATTTATGGAGTAGGGTCACTGATGGCAGATGAATGAGTTGCAGATGGCGATCCACGTGATGTATGCTGAAATGGGCGGATTGATATATAGGATCTGTCATATACGGATGACTTTGGAAGTCGACTGTTATTATCAGTGTGTCGTATGTGAACACCGGATTCCATTAGCTTCTTTTCTGGAGTAGACGAACAGATGGGTGTCTACCACCAGCAAACACAACGACGTCCGGGGCCTAGTTGTTCAGAAAATAGGATGGTTTAATAAGGGTGTTTTGACGGTACCTGCACTATTAACTGTTGGAGTATTTGCAGATACGACAAATAAGCAGTGTTTTTTCTGGTCTGTGTCGATCGACTTTCACTGAAGTACTGAGACTGACGGCATATAGACGACCATTCACCAGGATCCAATCAAGTAGGCTCTGTCTCTGGGCAATCTTCTTGCTACTTTGATCACGAGAGTCAATTCCAATGTCATCAAACACCCTGAAAAGGACTGCTGACCCATAACATTATCCAACGGGAAATTCAAATAACGAAAAATTCAAGGCTATTATGAGCGCGCTTTGGGGACGCAAAGCATATTCAATTGCAGACTCAATAGGCTACTTGCCAGAACAGGTCGCCGATCTATTTGAATGAGAGGCGCAAGGAAGCTATCTTACTGATGAGGCCTTACTTTCACTTACAGCTCGATTGTTTGTCTTCACGGTGTGAGGCACCTTGATGTTGAATGTTTGAGTACGGAAGTAGCCATATTTTAGTAGTTGGGTCCCTTCATCCCTCTTTTCGTTTTCCATCTCTCTTCTTATACAGAGTTTGATATTTTTTCTTCTTTCATGGTTGTGTGACAATTAGGCCTCAATGTGAACCACTGATGTATTGCTGTTTATGATTATTATTAGGATAACGGCTTATCATATTCCCACAACCAGTTCCTGAACTGTCTTCAATCAATGTCTAAGTAGACCCTGACTCACACTAAGATGTCCAGCCATTTTTGCATTTGGACATTACGGACTGATCTCATTTGGTTCTTAAACCTATCCTTTCTATTAGTAGCCGTTTTGCACACTGCATACCAACAAGCGGCACGAATGGTCGTCTCCGATATAGCTTGGGTACTGTAGTTCACTCCAACGTAATATGTTCGAGAAGTCTCTCCGAAATGGCCAAGACGTAGCAAAAGCTACAAATCTTGTTTTTATCTTGTTTTTTTCCTAACTGGGGACCTTCCGATAGTGTAAAGTATGCACTGAAGGTTGACTTTTGCAACAACGGGCTTACATAGTTACAAGTATGTGAATTTAGTGCTGGTGTAATACTGGAACCACACTCCTTAACTTTGCATTAATCAAATCAGCAGGAAGAGGTTTACTGCTTGCACATACCTATTAGTAATATCTACGTGGGAGTGACACCGGATGATCTCGATTTTCACCCACTTGCATCGGTAAAACCAAAACATTGTACTGCGCTGATTCCTTGTTTAGACAAGATGGCGGAGAAGAACATTTCATTGGGCCTTCGACAGACAAGCGAGAGAAAGAAGGCTGTTTGGCAATAAGGCAGCTCATTAAACAGGTGTTTCTCGGTCTGCACTAGAAAAACGAATACAGACATACAACGGTTCACTAACAAGAATTCGGATGTACGGTAGGTTATGTGCGGAATGTTAAGGAAGATATCCCAGAATTTTTCGGAAAGTAATTGGAAATCACTCTAATTGCCGAGTTTCCCGCTCCGTGTGATTTTCAAAAAGATGATTAATCCTCTAAATAACAAGTCATGAGGACCTGACACTATCTCTTAATTATCACTAAGGCAGCACGCTAATGGTCTAACAGTGCCCGTCAAAAAATCAGTATAAATCCTACACACCTTACACAAAGGCTGCCAGATTGACTCACTGAATTAATAGTTTGTGGACTAATTTACGTGAGTTTGCTGAAACATCGTTACCGGTTCGAAACTTCAGGAGTAACATCGATGTACACCTTCTGGATGCTAAACAGATGCATCAGATAGCTCAGCTATCTGAATCGTTTCGCTGGATTATGACGTCTCTCCGCCATTCCCTGTTTCGGCTGATTAACTGTTTCTTTTGGCTGTTCATATAGACTGAACATCACCCACAACTGATCGCAGCTGTCGCATTCCCATAGACTTTCCAGTCGGCCCCTTTCGAACAGCAGAAGCACTAGACTCGAGTTTCGCTCTCATTAGAGCTCGTCAGTAGTGCATATCCTTGCCACTGCCGGGACTAGAACTCCGGCCACGCTTTCATGAGGCAACCGTGTTGACCACTGCGCCACTGATCAGTTTGTCTGACTGTTGAAAGCTGGAGCACACCAGTACTACTTTTAAAGTGTGGATTACATACAATTCGTTTTTAATCTTGTACTGACACAATCTTTGACTATCCTAACCGTTTTATCTCGTGTACGTTACATTTCTTCACTCTCTTCATAGCATTACAACATTAACTCGGATGTAATGGAGGTTTCTCTATCTATGATTTGTACACTTTCAAGGGATCCAACGAACCCAAGGCGCTTAGGCGAAGCCACTGTGACAACAAAACTAATACCATATTCCCTGGGCTCTTTGTTCATGGGAACTACATTCAGGACCCGGCTATTTACTGTTTTGCCCTACGACGCACAATGCATCCTTTTCTTGTGTTATCGTTAATGGAATACAAAACATTTCTCTCGCTCCCTCCGACCAAGCCCTGACAGAGTTAGCCACATCGATTCAGGTTTATTTGTTAGCCTAAATTCCATTGACCGTTAATTGAACCAGAATTCATCGCCAGTAGAAGGTAGAGATCTATTCATCACTGACTTAAAATAAATTAACTACCACAGCCGCAGCCACCTCAGTCGGTCTACAGTTTTCAGGTAGGCACAGTCATTTGCCTCGTCAGCAAGCTACTTAATATCAGACGTAGTAAAGATGATTAGAACAGTTGAAAGTACGACGAAGGGAGTGGACTTAGTTACAATCCGAACACACTTGACATATATACGCATCAGTCTGTTGCTCTTGGTGACCGTCAAGTAAACTGGCTGCACTACTGTTTATCGCACGATGTTTAATTTCTCGAACTAGAGCAACCAATATGATGGTGCCTCAATTCATGGTCTACATGGAAAACTGTAAATGAGCGCCTACCCTCTCAACGAGATCAGTTAGACAAGTTCCAGAAATTATCGAATAATTTGTCCATATTATCTATAAATCATCTCAAAACTAACCGTCAGATAATGGTTCCAAAAATAACCATTTTTTATGCTTCACATTTTTTCCATAATAACGCTGACACAACAATCATTTACACTTTGCGCACTTCTTTATGTGAGCATGTACTGTTGTGACCTTACTGCAGAAAGACTAATCCGCCCTGAACAGCTGTGACTCAGTTATTCACTTAAATTACCTTTGCCTTCCCTCAAACGACTGGCATATTCAAGTTATTTGAGATTTTTCACATAGTGTGCAGGTGAGCCTAGTCACCGTCAGTCACGAATTAAATGACGGATACCGAACCGTATCACGTAAGTGCGGGTAATCTATTGCAATATACCTAATCAAACACAACCTTAAAATAATATGAACCAATACATCCACACTTATATTACAAGCGTAAAGTAAAACAGTGTCATGTGCAAATAATATATTGCAAACATAGAAAAAAATAATACAGAGCGTTTGATAATACAGTGTTTTCGGTCGATGGTTTTTGAAAGATAAAATGTACCGAAAAATCTAGATTACGGAACTCTTCAAACGTATTGGTAATAATCAGTATCTGTAATCAACGTACAAATTATCATTGTGCAGATGCATGTTACCAGCACGAACAAATCTCCACGGAATGATATCAGTTTACAATAAGGATGCAAATTATCAACGTATGATATATAGTCCACTTAATGTAACATATAAATCTACTAAAAATACTGAAAGAAAGTTAGAAAGACTTTATAGGATGTCCAACAGCGAATCAGTGGTAAGCTGATCCTCGGATGACCACTGATAAGCTCATGGAAATTCAATATGATCTGACCAGCAGCAACACTACCAGTTTTGAGGATATTAAAAGGTTCATATGATAGCTAAAAAAAAATTACTCAACTGACTTGAAAAGAAATTAAATTAAGTCCATATGAAACAAGTTTTGTGGATCATAGAAATTGCATATCTCGTATACTAACTTACATACGGCGAAAATGGAAAGGAACGAAATTGACGAGGGTTCATCATCATCATCATCATCATCATCATCATCATCATCATCATCATCATCATCATCATCATCATCATCATCATCATCATCATCATAGACAGCAATACATCAGTGGTTCACACTGAACTGCCACACAACCGCGAAGAAGAACAAAGAAGAAAAAACTTATATAGGAAGAAAGAAGAAAACAGAGGAGGGGAAGTGGACCTAACTACTAAAAAAAATAGCTACGTCTATATTCAAAACATACAACATCAAGGCGCCTACACCTTGCAAACAAACAACCGAGCTGTAAGTGAAAGTAAGGCGTCATCAGCAAGACAGCTTCCTTACGGCTTTCACTGCCCCGCATCATTAAGTGCACTCACTTCACAGACAACTCGGCCAAACAACGACAACATTCACGCCACTGAGCTCGATTAGCCGCCATCTCACCTAACGTCTCAAGCCACCGACTCTGTGAGTCGCGAGGGCCCCAGCCCGGGAGACGAACCCGACCTACAGTGACCAACCCTTCGTGAACGATTTCATTTGTCTACGCCAGGTCATCATCTGTCCACCTCGCACCTTGCGCCAGTCGGCCGCAGCGTCGGCAAACAGTGCTCGGTGTGGCAAACGACTAGCTGGCATACATGACCTAACCATCTAAGTCTGTGCAAATGTAGCGACTGAACAAGAGAACTCGTTTGACAATCAGTGCCAAACACCCGCTTCCTAACCTCCTCGTTGCTTACTCGCTGGTGCCACCCGATACGAGCGATTGAACGCAGACATCGGTGGTCAAATACCTGAAGACGGTTCACGTCCTCTACCCACGGCCACGTTACGCTGCCGGAAAGTAATACAGTCCTCACTGTTGTTTGATATACGCGACCCTTAAGCTTCAGAGAGATACCCCTACGTTCCTAATGTTTACCTCCCGAACTGCAGTGAGTCGATGAAGTTTAATGGATGCCGGAACCCTTGAAATGATTGGAGTCAAACTAATCCCTCTATCGTTTTTGCAACAGACCCGGGCTCCTTTCTTAAATATGGGAACTATTATCGAGTGACCCCAGCATAGAGGGATGGTCTCCGTCGACCATACAAGTTGAAACAACTGAGTCAATGCCTCTACTAACACCTTTCCATTTTC
>LOND01002421.1:25880-36232 GCA_014220965.1 Paragonimus kellicotti
GCAGATTTGTCCGTATTGATGAATGCATGTGTGTGTATGTATGTGTGACAGGAGGGTACATAAATTACGACATAGTCAGAAACAGTCAGCTAACAGTTGAAAGGCTCTGTTTTATTTCCTGGCAGTGAATCGACCGTGTGACATTGTACTGGTTTTCACTGGCGTCCATTTCACGTGGCTATTACGAGTATGGAGAGAAACGATCCCGTAAGAAACGTTTTTGTGAGTTCAGTTCACCCGGCTTAAATTTTACAGTACTTTTACCAAATCGAATAAGGTACTGTGAATTAGCTCATAATTAACTTTGCCAACACTTCAAAGGTCCACAACAAGCCAAGCATCAGTGTGAACCACTAATGTATTGCTGTCTATGATGATGATGTTGTTGTTGTTGTTGATGATGATGATGATGATGATGATGACGCATCGAGCGTGTACTTTGAACCGGCGATGTATCACTTCACTGTGTAGGAGAAGTCGATCAGAATCCACTTATATAGATCGTAAGAAGTTTAATTTCATCGTAGCGAATTTGTCTGAAAAGTGGAGTGGGCTTAGAAATGGTAATTGCATTTGATCACGCCAGTGTGACATTTCAGAACAACTCAGGTTTTTACGCACATTTGTTTACATTTTTAGTACCATTAAGTAGTGTACGAGAGGATTCAGTTGCTCACGACATCTTCTGTCCGCGCAATTCAACATACAAAACTTGGTCAAAATCGAAAATCAATGAAATAAAGTGGATAATGTTTTTCATATGCGCTCCATTTTGAGTAAAGTTAGTGTGCACGTGTACACCTAAGGCGAACCAAGTAGAATGACACTGGAATATTTCAGCAATTGGTGAGTTATACCGTGGTACCACTGCAATGCCCAACAGCAACGTTGATGGGTTTCAGTGCCAGCTGCTCAACAAAATCCTGCCACAATAACTCATACTCTGTGTGCTATGTTGTCCACGGAAGACACAGTGAAGTGTTTGGGTAGTCGAGTCTTATTGTGAGCTTTTCAGATCACCAGATTGGCTTTGTAGCACACGTTATAGAATACTGACTGTGTAGAGGAATACGGGTTCTGCCGCTGGTTCAAAGTCAGTCGAAGTTCAGGTTTTTGCACAACTGAACAGTTTCACATTGGACAAATCTGCCGTGCCACTCACCAGTAATTTCTACTGCATTAGAATACACTATCACAGTCATACACTTCATTATTATTATTATTATTACCAACAACATGAAGAACAGCAGTACATTAATGACTGATACTGTTGCTTAATTACTGCACAATAAGAAGCAAAATGTGAGGTAGGCCCCAGTGAAGGGTAATGTGCTGAAGCGGACAGGGTTTGGTTATTGGTTATTTGGTCAGTGAAGTTAGTCAGTCAACTTGAAGTCACTCATATATGACAAGTTAATCAATTATTGACATGCCGGCTGCATGGAAATCCCTATAGCTGGTCTCCTTCTCATTACGGGTTTGTGGGCCATTCTTTTTATGTATATTGACAATATATTACAAAACGTTTTAATGAGAAGTGTGTTACCACAGTGGTACCGAGAACACAGTGTTGCCTAAGTACATGTGTGTGGTCTACCGGTTTTGTCCATAAGGAAGTTGAGCGAATATACCGATGCCTTCATAGCTGCGAATAAATGTGACTGAATGTTAGCCACGGCATCTGTTAACATAGCACGGCAGTGAAGTTTCAGAGTAAAGCAACCCAGAATAGTACGTGGATATCATACTAACGAAGTAGAAATACACCAGTCTAAATCGTGAATCCTCTCAGCGGCCTGTGTTGGCAAACAGATAAATGTCTAAAATACCTAGTTTTAACTTTGTTCACGTGTTGAAAACTCTGTTCATGTGGTACCGACAGCTATTAGCATAAACGTTTCGCACTGAGGGGGACCGAGAGTAACTAATTTACATTTGTTTCGCTGTGTTATTTTTATGAGCGTGTGACGTCAAACATTGGACTCACTTCCTCATCGTGCTTATCAGGCGACTGAATAAATTATATTCCGTCGTTACTAGAGACAGCACAATTACTATTTAATTTTTATTCTAATGAACTTTTATTCACAATTTTATCAACGGATATGGATAATACAAATGACACTTTGAGTTCAGTTGAGTCGCTGATACAGAACCACTGTTACCTTCATGGTTTTTTTCCCATCTTATGAAGTAATGGATGCATCCTGTTGTACTTTAGGAGGCAGGTTCAATCATGAACATAAGACCACTCATGAGTACACGTCAAAAATCAATTGATCGTGGTCCTGCATGGACGGTGGCCATTTTCACTTGTATCGTTTTGGGAATGCACTACGGAATTCTCAATTGTGGCGCACTATTTTACCCGGCATTGATGGAAATGACAGGACAGCCAATCAGTGTTGTATCTTGGCTAGTTACTGGCCAATTCGCTATGACGTTTTGTCTGGGTAAGTCAGTGTGTGTTTCGAACTTTGCGGACTCTCAATGGTCGCACTTAAATGAAAATTTTGCAATAGTTTTGTCATGTTCTTCTTGCTATGTTCCTTGATATCGTGCCCTCTGGAGTGCTGTCATGGGTTCAATGGCTGAAACACATATACCAATGATATTACTCAGATTTTCTAGTGAATTAATTCTGGCGCCTTGAAATCAGTAGAATTAGAATTGGTAAACGTTGTCATCATGTAACTGTCCAACTGCTTAGCCATTTATTCTTCACTTGTACCACCTACGCGTTACATCTGAGAGGCTGACAGGTCAGTTTATGTGGAAAAACTGAGGTTGTGCACGTTTCACCATAGTTATGATCTATCTCGATTTTATTCCACGCTAGACGTAAGTAGTTGCGATAAGCGGTTCAGCTTACCAAAACTAGTTTGCATATGTCTAGCCGAATGAATTGCAGTAGACTATATTCGTAACCCATTCTACGTCCTAAGGATGTGAAAGTTTAACAAAGACAAAGTGGATATATCCACATAAACCGTGCAGATTGTACTCATCTGAACGACTGTCGTAGTACGCATACCTTCGGCCAAAAATTCCATTGATTCTGACTTCGAACTATTAGCTGAGGCCTGTGTAATCCAGATGCTTCTAGCAGCTGCTTGACGTGCTTGACAGGTGTGAATATGCAACCGAGCTTTATAAAGTCTTGGCTGGGAACATTAAGAAGTGACATGAACACAACTAATTACTGTGCAAGTCAGTGCGTATGTTATGCAGTTATAGGTCACATTAAGCAGTATTGAGCTCAGTTTACCGTGACCGTCGAGTTCTACTGGCAGCTGCTTGTCAGGTTCAAGTAGCTGGCCCGTTGGCACAGTCCCATCAACCAAGTAGGCATTGCAGCACAGTTGTATAACAAGCATCGTTGTGAGTAATAGACTACTCACAAGCGACATTCGGTAAAGAACGGCAAGCCCCGGACCAGAAGTGAATATGGAATAGTGTGCACGCGCTATGGGAGAAGTGCCACCAGGGCGAATGACAACGTACTGCTACCCAATGTATGTGAACGCATATCAGCCGTGCAAATGAGTGTACACGTTTGTGGTCCCATGTTTAACATGACCTGTACGGGAGTTCGTGCAATAAACGAATTTGCTGGCCAAGCGTCTTTGTGGTCATAACACAGTGGCACCTTCGCCGCTCTCTGCGCAATCGCACAACCGCGACTGGCTTAGGCTGGATAACATCGTAACTAGGGGGCACTACTACAGACACTCCTCACACAACTTCGGCTGATAATGTGACATGAAAAAATTAAACACCATTCCTTACTGACAATGAACCTCGTCTAGAAAGAGCAAAGGTGTTTCTTCCTCGTGGCATGCATTTCAGTCCTATAAAATCCAACTGAAGTGACACACTGGGTGAAATAAGGTTACTTAGGCAGAACCCTTAAAACAGACATTCACAGGCGTTGGTTACTGAAGTCATGAGACGTCTTGTTCTAATATGTAGAAATGCTGTTAATCTTCTGAGTAAACATTTACTGTCGACTGACCTTAGGTTAGCAGTCGTTTCGACCATTGTGCAACGACCCTATAGTGATGGAGGATCACCAGACCAAGCAGATAAAAACGATATTTACATACCGCTGGGATTGAACAAAAGAAAACACATGGTCGTCATTACTGCAGTCGGCTTTTGCTGCTGTATAACGGTAGGATTACGCGCTGACTAGGATCCAGGCAGACTTCTCGATTCCAGGCAGTTACGTACTGATTGTTCCAACTCACGAAGCCTCGTCTAGCGGGATAAAATTGATATGATTCGGAAATAAATTGAGAAGAATGCACTACAATATTTTACTTCATATCGTCCAGTTACCTATTGAAACTGCTTCAGCTATTACGACGAGCCTTGTGAACCACTTGCCTTCTCTAGGAAAAGTTTACTCAACTCGCGCTGCAATTGCGCAATTTGAGCAAATATTTTCAAATGCTAATATTTCAAAACGAACTTTCTGATACCCCCTGTGCACTTTTATTTGTAAAGAATCCATGCTTGATGAGCATTGCTTCTAAACTCCAGGCAGCGGTCGGTAGACGGTGGTTTGGGATGATTTAGGGAACAAAGCTACTTCAGTGCAAATCGTTTAATCGGGTTTATGTCACACCTGAGCCTGGCTATCGGTTGCGCGTCATCATCATCATCATAGCAGCCATGAGCCTGACCAAAAGGTACTGTGGCTCGGGCTGCCGCTCACCTCAACAGTGACGTGGAATATCCTAGAAGAAAACGTTACTAAGAAGGTTGAAAATTAATAGAAGTCTAAGCGAAAGAACTAGAAATGGTATGGATGCAGGTACGCCATTGACTGCGACACGCCGCCATCTCGGATAGCGTCTCCAACCAGCGGTTTGAGTGATCACGAGGACCCCATCCAGGCAGGCGCACCTACTGCGTAATCAGATTTACGCAGTTTAATGGTTTGTCTTGTGCACACCGTGTGAGCACACCGGGTTTTCGCACATCAAGTTTGTCCTAGTTCTAGATTTTAGGGCTACTGGGAACATAAAAATGTTGCCCGGATAGTTCTGAGTTTTATTTTCAATGGAGGCACATTGTGCAAAACATTTCGTTACTCTTTACAACTGGTTCTTCTTTGGAAGTTTCCCTCTGTGGAAACTGTGTGTCCTGATAGGCGGAAGTGGTATCCGGACAAGATAAAGGTACCGAAGACCTGTTAAACTTGTAAAACTAGGGTACATATAATTCATAATTGTGCACTTAAAAATATCTGCCTCTATGGATTTTGCTCTCTGGTACATTCCGGGCATATTTGTCTAAGCTTTGTTAAAAACGTCACGTTGATTATTAACCAATAACTGGTGTTCATTTGACTTTAGGCTGTTGTACTTATGTAGAAAGAAGTTTTATGGCACAGAGTGGACAGAATGTACGATGGACTTAGATTGTCCAGTAACATGTGCGGGGCTGTTGACACCTTTCACGTCTATGGGACAGAAATTCAAAAGGTCCGAAACAAACCTAGTTGTTGAGGAAGATGCAAGTTATAAAAGTCAAAAGTGAGACATTGGGGTTGCTTACCCTATTTTGTAATGTGTTCATACAAAACTGATGTTTCCGAACGTCAGTGATCGAAGGGCATACGTATCAAGTTGTCTAAGGGACATCAACACGGACGCACAAACACCACTGTACTGCTGAGCTCGCCCAGACATCGATTGTCAGTGGTGCACAGCACTGGTCTCTGACATTCGTACTGTCACTTTTTCTACTTGTGTCTAAGTGTCCGGACCCTCGTGGCTGACTCTTGTTTATATTGGCGTCATACTAGCCACTATCGTCAGTGTACAGTACACAAGTGTTACAATATACACAGGAATCACAGACTCATGATCTTCGGAGGCCCAGTCGCCACAAAACACAAAAAATGTTCGGGAATTTGATGCTAGAGTTGTCTATTTCTCGGATGTTTGCCAGCCAGCATCAACCGCTCGAGTACAGCAGGGTATTCAAGAGTGCCAAGTTACATAACACAGAACACATTCGTTCATATTCGAAGTCCTCTGCGTGACTACGAGTTCGGCGTGCTATACCCCACTGACTTTTTTGCTTCAGGCTACACATCATCCACCCTACTATTAACGCCTCGTATGTTAACGTATATATATATATATATATATATATATATAGGACAAAGACTGATCAAACGTGGTACATTATACTGATGTAAGCGCCAGTTACTTAGTTAAATGTTGTGTCAACTGTCTTCAAGTTTTCCGGTGGAATCAAGCAGCACGTTCAAAACCGTAATTCAACGATCCTTTTATAATGAGCCCCACCCTCCCACCCCCAATTACGATCAGCACTACAATGATTATTGTGAAGAACGGATCATTTTCTAAATATCGTAGTCGTGAAAAGTGCTCACCAATCCAAACGACTGACGCCGCTGTAAAAATTAGCGTTACTTATTAGGCCAAGTGGCACATACTTTCTTAAACTAACTGTCGACCACTGAGTGATATGTTTTAAAGACATATTTTTATTCAGAGTAAACTCTACACTACTTGAACTAGGGGTGTGGGCTATTCCGAATAGCTACAAATTCTATTTGCTTCGTTTAACCTCGATGACACATTGCATGCGACCATGTGAAGTGGCAATCGCCCCTCCATCACCACGGGTGTCAGCTACATCTAATTTGTGTGCCGATATCATATATGATAACAAACATTGTTGATAAATAGATTACCGCAAAACGCACTACCATATATTTCATCTGGTCATGACCAAAACATATGGCACATAGGTAATCAACTTGTTTAAACTTGAGGCAGAAAACTTAAACAATTTTATCGGATAAACCAGGAGGACCGGTGGTTCACGGTATATGTTACGTGAAGTGTCCAAGACTGCATCCTTCTTTTTTTGCTCTGTACCTCGTCGATTTGTTTGTACTCTCTACATCAATTTTACACAATGACAAGAACCCTAATCTACAAACCACCGAGGTGAAAGATATAACGAATGCCAATGACATTCCATCCAGACTGCCCTCAAATTTCAGTCACACTTGCATGACCAGTCCTTCGTGCTCAAAACTTGGATTGTATAGTAAATAACCGAACTGTTGGATAGTGACACGGAGTTACACAGGAGTCATCCATCACAATGACAGAAGGTAAACTTCTGTCGGTTACAAGTTCTACATAACACCGTTTCAGATATATCGCCTCGTGACCCAATTTGGTGTCTTCGTCGACATGGACAAGCATCGTCAGCTGTAGAAATTATGGTCTACCTAAAACCAACAAAACTGAGCAACCAATGAGCACGATCATTGATACGATGAACTTGTCACGTCTTAATTTAGATATTGTGACTAGATTAGTTAAACCGGTATTAACTCTTTCTGTATTATAGCAGCCCGACGATGTACTTTGCACAGCAAAGATATCAACCATTCGAAATGCAACCTCGTTCTCATGAGTGGCTTTTCCCCACGCTGTGACAAACCCATCCTTTCTACGGTCAAACCAGATGACAACTCTGACTCTGTGAGTGCTGTATATCCCGTACACATAAAACGTTATAATGGTGCCGTCCAGTCGACAACATACAGTCTTGGACGAACATTTCGCGCTGATGTTTGACTCGTTCAGACTGGTAATCGGGTGTTTTACCATAGGTGAACCCATAAGACAAGTAGCAATTTTAACCGACATTGCACTGATTTGATCCGCAGTTAACCCTTGCTTCCAGATCTGTGGTCTTTTGCAATCCTTGCTGAGAAAGAACTGAGGTGAACACGACGCAGCGTTTCCGAATCTCGTTCAAGTAATGCAAGGCCACTTCATAATTTCCGACCAATTTTATCAGATTTTCTGGTGCTGAATTTGTACTGGCGATATGAGTCACTATAAGCAAGTGATTGGAACTGTGATTTTTTGAAATAATCAGAATCTCCTGAGGTTTCATTAGTCAAAGCCATGGAAACACAACTGTATTGTGACAACGTTCTGACATTCCTACCTGTGTGGTAAGTGCTGCTTTGTTTTACGCGAAAAACTATGATATCGTCCCCAACTATCCGCGGTCAAACTATTCTCTACGAGTCATTCATACAACACATTAGTAAACCATTAACTTTATTCCCAAACCATTAAAGACGCCATCAGTTAACGACCAACGTGCCTGAAATTGCAACGTCTTGATATCCATCCAGCATCACATGTTGACTGCACCAACTGTACGAACTTCTTTGTCGTCTGGTTTGTATACAACGTCTTTTCCACTCATATGTGTACCTCTTCGGTCAACTTACGGCAGTCGCAAGATCTAGTCGATCTAGATACAACATACAATACCTTAATCGTCATCTAAAGACAACAGCCCGTACCAAGGTTTCCTTATAGCCTCACTGTCACCGGACCCACGGTCTAGATCACAGGCTGACAGTACACCGGTCAATTACTTTAGCATCTCACGACCGGACCGTCAGAAAACTCCCTGCCCAAGTCGTCAACCTAGCCCACTAGCGGCCTGGCAGCACTGCACGCTGGTCAATGTGGCGTTGTTAATAAACATATTTCCAGGACAAGTTGCACGAATGCATCATACGAACTCAGCCAACAGGACGTCAAGTCCATTCTTCGCTGTTTCCTGTTTGGTCCGGATATATATATATATATATATATATATATATATATATATAAAGAAATCTCTCAGGTTTAATATCTTAATCGAGGCCAGAAACTAATACAAATGAAAAACAGCAAGTAGTATTAACTGTGGACAGATGACCAACGAACAGGATATTTGTAGAGGGAAGGTATATTGGCAGGTCAATACAGACGAACGACCCACAGTATAAATTGGCCACGTGATCGAAACGAGTGGTTGATGATTGTATGCGGAGAAACACAGTGAAACGGTAGTTAACTACCTGGCGTCATACACTGCTGCTCCTCTGAGCACCTAAACACATGAGACCAATAGGTACAAACTTCAGGCTGTTTCTTACAACGTGCATATTCAAAATCTACTGATTTTCTCGTTCGTCAAACGTTGTCGTTTAAGCGAGACCTCTACATGGTGTTCCCCAAATCTGACACCCTAGCGGTACAAAGGTACTAATGTTAGACAGGATTAGTGGCTAAGTTCTCACTATAGACATGCACAAAACTTGTGATTACATTACTGAAAACGAAGCACTTGAACTTCGCTAGGTGCAACTACTTCAGTCTCATGGGAATCTTACTTGTAGGCAATATACGGAAGGCCGTAGGTTGATAAGCATATTCTCCGTGAAGGTCGGCACATTGAGGTTTTATTAGTTTGACCACACAACGCGTGGTGCATTCCGGTTAAGAAGTGATTGTCTCGGTGTACTAACCTTCCCGCAACGTTTCCAAATACGACGATTCAAAGCTTGTTTAGTTCGTTATGTTTTTATGCAAGATGCTTGAGACTTTTTCTCTCGTTTTACTCCAATAGCACCGCTATATAATCGCATCTTGGACTATATTTCTTTCCGAATTGCAATCACCATCGCGACTGTTCTGACAACAGGCTCCATTATTGCAGCCTCATTTATGAACGATATTGGAACATTTTTCGTGTTGTATACGTTAGTTGGTGGTAAGTTCTTCAAAAGCTCCCCGTTTCTTTATAACATCAGTGTCATGGTTAACTATGACGTGAAACGTGTTGTCACTCAGAACTGAGTTAGTTGACCCTAACCTTAGTTGACAAGATATTATGGCATACGTATGCGCATTCTGAACAACAGATAAGCTTGAAACTTGTCACGTATATCTCCCCTCAAATTAAAGTCTCAATATATCGAAGTACTATTTTTGACTACTCACACTAACCTTATATTTAATAGCTGATGTAAATGTACCAAACAACTAGACATTCAAAGTGACTTATTCGTTAAGCAATGTACACCAACGTAAAGCGTTAGTTCACAGTCAATCTTATCGTGCCTATTTCTTCTATATTTCCATAGATTTCTGTGTTTCACTCGTACAACTTCTATGCGATAAACTAACTTTAGTCTGTCGCTTCCAGTACGATTTGGCCGTTTGCTGCATAAAATGATAATTCGGTCGTGCCTAATGTGAGGTCAATGGCGCAGTGGTAAACACGGTTGCCTCATGAAAGCAAGGCCGGAGTTCTAGTCCCGGCAGTGGCAAGGATATGCACTACTGACGAGCTCTAATGAGAGCGAAACTCGAGTCTAGTGCTTCTTTTCGAAAGGGGCCGACTGGAAAGTCTATGGGAATGCGACAGCTGCGATCAATTGTGGGTGATGTTCAACTTGAAATTAACCAAATCCCCGACTACTCATCACCATTCAAAAT
>LOND01002421.1:40647-60682 GCA_014220965.1 Paragonimus kellicotti
CGACTTAATTATGCAGAAAGTTGTCCCATGTTAAGATTGACGTAATTATTTGAATACTGGTGAATCAAGTGGAAAACGTGTTGAGCTGAAAACCGTCCACGGACCAACAAGTGATAGCGGAGAAACAACAATTTGCTTTCCGGAACTGTTAAACACGAGAGAGAACTCTGGATAAACATTGAGGACTGTGGAAAGCCGAATGGTATGAATTCGTCACGTTAATTTAACTGTAGTACGAGTTCATGTCATTCCAGCTTACAGTCTCCAGGAACGCTATTAGAGACAAAACTCGCAAGAGGGCTTGAAACTACATTCTTAACCAGCCGGAGATGACCACGATTTTAAAACCTGGGACAGTAAATTGGAACACTTGTGTAGAAGTCAGTCACACGAGGCTTACCAGAATTTCCTGTTCTTTAGTCAGAGACGCCTATCCAGTGAACCAGTCACTACCTATATAACAGGCTTCATGTCATGCAATTGCTGTAGTTGTGTGCAAGACTGATTCATTCGAAAAAGAATTCTGATAGAGCTCCAGAACCATCAGCTTACTCGGAGACTTCCGTGACAGATGAACCTGTCATTATCGCAGTGTACTGACATACCTGAGAGTCAGGAGGCAACTGACTTTCACCAGAAACATCCAGACTTTGAGAAGACGGATTAACTCGAATAATAAAACGGCACGGGTTTGATAGAAATCAAAAATTGATTCACGTAAAGACACTCGTAGTTTCTGTGGCAACAGACAAGCCTAGCAGCCTAGTCTGGGGACGTACAAGTATCAAGCGTTTGAGAAAGGGTTAATTTGTTCAATGTTATTGCTCAGCCAGAATAGACATCATCAAGACAAAAAAAGTTATCAATGAAGGTTTGTTTTCAACAACGTGGAACACCACCGGAAAAGAAAGGTCGTCTGCGCCAGACCGAATGTTGATAGTCAGTCGTTAAAATTTCGGCTTCACTCAGGGTTACCGTCAACCTTCTTCTGTCAAATTTTTGTGGCCAGATTGCAGTGAGGAATACTGCTGGTGAGCTACGAATTTGGGAGGGCTCACAACCTATATCTACAAACGTACCCACATTGAACGTGAGAAAAACACAAGGGACAGTGCATCGAAGACACTTCAATTTGCTACCATAAGTGCAAACTTGTTACCGAATCTTTGATTTAGATATTATTTTGTTGCCACGTTTGTTTATGTGTTACACTACCTTGGTCATCTTTGGTCTTTATCCGTGTATTCTTAATGTGTTATTTGGAAGATTCCAAGTTTCTACACACTTGTCACTGGGTACGTCAGCAAAACTTGCAGCAATACTTGCCAGGAAAGAATTGTTTGTTTCATGAGGAAAGTTATTCAAGAAAGAGGCGCGTTTGCTGGCTTTGGGCGTTATAGTTACAGTCGACAAGCTAACTGGTTGAGCTAACCAGGTCTTGGTCGACACTGAATAAGGGGTGATCTGCCAGCACGTGTAAGCCCATGTAGTAGCCAAGCCGGAAGTTCTGGCTTCGATTACCCGTTACACTTGTAAACCAACTTTGTGTAATGCGAAGACACCGGAGGAAAGCGTTCTATCAAAGCAAATGTTTCAGCGATAGTCCTGTGAAGGGAGACAACGGAATTAAGCATGAGCCAAAAACCTGGTGGAAAATGCACACAACTCACACAGTTGAAGACGAAAATGGCGTCAATAACACGAGAGCAGGTTGCGTTACACCCAACGTAGTTAAATATCGCACTATGGAGGGGGTCGTATGAGCTTCCCGAGTTGGACTACTGACTGTTGGAGCCATCAACCACAAAGTGGCTGACAAAAGTAAATCTATCCTTCATCTTACCTGGAGCTGGATGACAAATCAGGTTTATTTCGTAAAGTTCGGTACACTTTTTGAACGATACCGTTTGAGTTAAATCCATCGAGTAATTTTTTCAAAATTCTGCCATTGCATATGTTCGATGACACCTGCAGTGTGATGTGCGTTGCAGTCGATATGTTATTCCGTTGTGTCACCAGATAAGCACGGGTAAACTCCTCCATCAATATTTGAAGAACTTCATGCTGAAACGGGCGAAGGTCACGGTTTGTGAACAGGAAGTCGTTCTTCATGGATACCTGCAGACCTCGGAAGAAAGGAAACCCAGGTCGGAGAAAATTAGTGTAATCAAGGAATTGTCTGCCCTAAACGACGCGACGACCGTTAGTCGGTTAGCTGAGAGGGCAATTTGGAACCTTTTTTGCCCCCATTCAGTCGACATAAGAGGGAAGATGAGGAAGTTGATTCATGAGAGAGATGAACGTCAACAGAGTAAGGGACAAGAGACCTTAAATAAAATGAAACGTCTGATAACCAGAGCCTCAGTACTCATATAATTTGGTAATTTTTTCGCTCGAAATACAGTGTGACGGCAGCCAGCACGGTTTGGGCACAACATTGATCCGGTAGACAGAGTCGTTTGAATTTCGGAATAGGACAGTAACAAACGCCGAAGATCAATATATGCAGAACAGGAAAGAGATTCTGGCCGTAGTCTAAACGATGGAACGTTTTGGTGATTATAATTTCAAACGTGGAAACACAATATTTAAGGACCACAAACCCGTAGTATCGATTACACGTGAACCGTCACATGTCGTCCCACAACGCCTGCAACGAATGCCTACCTGTCTTCAGAAGCACGATGTAGGAATCTTTTATCAGTCGGGATGAGAAATGTGTATTGCTGTTAGGCTTTGGAGAGCCTATCTTCTAGGCATCGATGAAGTACAGCCGGAGGTATCTATCGTCAATTTCACACAACATATCGCAATTGAAGTAAAACGTTCTTAGCAGAACAAACGTTGTATGGTAGATGACATCAGTTGCATTTTGTCTCAGAATGTTACAGTAAACAGGCGAGCTGAAGGCCGGAAATCGCTACGAACGGGACTGACGTATTATTTCAATTTCCGAGACAACTTAATGGCGCTGAATGAATCGATACTCAAAGAGAACAAGAAGTTGAATTCAATGGGAATGCACCGGTGAACGATGAAGAACGTTCACCGTGCTCACTTAGGCGTTAACAATTGTACCGGAAGAGTTTGTGAACTAATGTTTTAGTCTGGTGCGTCGAGTCAAACTCGGGATTATATATTGAATTGTTCAGTATACCGAACGCGTCATGCTGTTTAGACAAAGGAATCGTTGATGACACATGAAGCACGGGGAAGGTCGTGGCAGAAAGTGATGGTCGATGTACTTACTCACAGCGAAAAAAGCGCACCTGATAACAAACGACTATTTCAGTGATTTTTAAGATTAGCTTGCTGACTGCGACAACCACACAGTCGGTAGTGAATAAGCTGTGGAGTACAGGAGTAGCTGGTATCTGATAACTGACCCCATTTATCCAATACAGAATTTCAAGCTTCTAGTCAAAGATGTAAGATCACGCATCGGATTACCAAACCTCATCATGTGCATTCAAATGGCAAGACAGAGGCAACTGTGGAAAAGGGAAAACGAGTCTGGTCCAAGGGATAGGGCACTTGCCACTATCCTTATCTCCTGCTGTTGAAAGCAGGAAACAAGCCACCGTAAGATATTGTTACTAACACAGTGCACGTCACGCTTAGTCGAACATCGAGAAAAACCTTTTACTGCAAATGCCCCAGTTCACCCAGAATATTTTGACAGAAGCGTTATTATGATCTTGTGTCAAAAAGCTGCCATCGGTTGAAATTTGGGGAGGTATGGGTGCAACGTAGACTTGGGACTGACAAACACTTGGGGAAAGGGATGACCGTAAAACGAAAAGGTGAAAGAAACTGCAGTGTCAAGATAAGCAACAGCGTGATTTGTCCAGATCGGGTTCACTTGAAGCGGTGTTGGCGAGGAGAAACGCAGTTCGATGGAGACAAACGAAGACCGCTGGAAGATGTACCTAATGTCTACGTTGAAAACGACGAAACGGGATGCGGTGGCAGAAAATACGATATGGTTAACTTTGATGAGTCAACAGAAACTGAAAATAGAAAAATGTGATCACAGAGTATGTTGAGTATTGGCTCGAATGGACACAGCTTCGGGTCAGTGAGCACTGCCAGGTATATCAGCCAAAAATCATTTTAGATGGCAATCAAATGATGAGGCCAATTACGACGACCAACACTGCGCAACGAACACTGTTCAACTGGCATTACGCAACAACGCGGGAACCGACTATCAATAAACATTACGAAGGCGAAACACGTGATACCTTATTCAATGAGACCAAACAAGCCATCGCCCAAATGAAATAAGCAAACGATTTGATCGGTAGATTTGAGTGTTACAGGATTCTGATATGAGCCCAGTCTTGGATTCTGTTTTGACGGACAACACCACAACAGCGTCACTGCTGATTTCTTTTTAATGGTTACTTAGAATAGAAAATTCCCCACTTTCAACATCACATAACTCAAACTTCCCCAGATATTTGAAAACGGAATATTGACGCGCTCGCAAAAGAAGTACCCAGAACAGAGTACAGCCCTATTCTGGACACTGTTCGGTGGTAACATTGCAAATTATCTCTGGGGCTGCTCACTCAGAATAGATTATTGAGTTGTTGAGAACCACGTATTTGCAAGGAAATATAGCCAGTACAGTGGATTTGGTTATCACCTGGTGGGAAACTGGAAAATTACTTTCACAAACCCAATGAAAAATGTGTTATTTAACGGTATATATAATAATTTACTCCAATCACTCTATGTCAATCAAATTCCGGAATGGTGAAATCACCTTCGAGTTTCATTGTCGGAGGGTCTTATTCTTCAAGCCGCTAGATGATGCACGTGCAACAAGATGGGTCACTTGAACACTGCGCGAGAAGTTCTGGGGAATACTTAGTTATTCCGATATCTGAACGATGAAATAAAAAAAATTGTCCCCATACTTTGATACCCAAGATTCCCAGATGTTCACCTGCAGGAATTCTCAATCCGATCTCATTCGAAGTTCATGGTATTCCTTAAGAATTTAAAAACTATAGCTGAGATAAGACACAGGAACATGGGTTCGAAGATTCATGAGAACATACTTCAAAAGTCCGAACACATTGTTGGGTAGCAGAAAATTGGAGGGATAATCCGGCTGGAAAACACCAACGTGCACAACATACAAGCCCCCCGTCTTTACTCTGATTGTCCGTTAAACTTGTGGACCAACTTTGGGGCAATGTGGAGACACTGAAGAACAGCGTGCTTCCAAAGCGGGGGTTCCAACAACAGTACTCGTGGTTTTCTTTTCTTAAAGGTCAATTTTAAATATAATTTAACCAGGTTCTAAACCTTCGTATTCTATTCTCCAAAAGCATTTATTCATTACAGACAATAGCCTGTAAGATGGTATGGTCATGTTTGTTTTTCAACGGCAGTGAGCTGCACAGCTCAGTTCGTATGATGTTCATTGGTAATGTTTACTTCTTCATTCCTACTAATGTTTCTATAAAGCAATAAACAACTCGTTATAGCTTCAGCATTAAACTGATAAAGACCATTTTGAAATTAGTTGCCACCAGTAGTTTGAGCCGATCATCTTGACGGATAAGAGACCATTACCAGGGATCTCCTTGCACTGCTGCTCAGGGACCAATTCCCGGGGATCTCCGCTCTCGTGTCTTTATGGCTCGAAACTTGGACCTCAAGGAAACTCTTCTCTGAACTGTCTTGCTTCTTTGCGTGTTCTAGTCTCGCCGAAGCGTTTCGTCGTTTTGGCGCCTGCGTCCTTCAGTCATCTCAACTGGAATCTGGACTGCTAGCGACGCCTTCTAAGACCGAAAACATTACCATCCCACCATGCAATAGGGCTAGGCATGTACGACCGTCTAACCATCCTATCCTCCCCAAATTGTGACATACTTGACAAGATGAAAGCTTATCCCACCGTTTCCTAAATCATTAGCGTTCACACTTATTACAAGACCGTTATTCTTTGCTATCGCTGTATTCCAACTCAACCCTCCATCTACGTTATAGACTAACAAGAGACTGGGCCATATGCTGCCGCTTGCTTATGGATCCGTATAACCTTTCTTATAGTCATTTCAAATTAGGTAACAAAACGCTGAGGTATTTTATCAGCTACTGACAAGTTGGATTTCAGAATGCGGTATACCCAACGTTTGCCTGTAAGCAGCAAGAAATCCAGTTCACTCTAGCAGGGGCAAATCAACCAACAATTAAGATGTCGTCTTCAATTAGTTTTGCTTTCGTGAAACAGTTCGTTTTTTCTGCCTGACTGACTAAAAACACCAAAAAGTAATATGTTGAATGTGTGGTCCGGTGAGTCCTGTTTTCCAAACTTCCCGTTTTTTTTCAGGTCTCGGTCTTGGAGTCACTGTTGTTCGTGTGGTCGGAATTGCATCGGAATACTTCGAAATATATCGAACTTTAGCTCTCGCTGTATGCACGAGCGGAGCTGGTCTGGGTACATTTATCTACTCGAAGCTTGGAGCCCATATGATTGACACGTATAGCTGGCGGGTAGCTTTGATGGGGTATGCGCTAATACACCTCAATATCATTCCAATATGTTTGATTCTTCGTCCGTTACCGCCGGAACTCGCGTCAGAACCTATAGTGTTGATACCTGCTCACCCCGAATTGAAAGTATGTGAAATGTTGTCTACCAATTCCAACGACCTGAGGATTGCTGGAGGTCAAAGTGCACTACTAAGTACGCTGAGTGTGAACAATATTTGTGCTTTGAATATTGGCAGCAATCTTGGCGCACCTAATGTCGTTGGACAGTGTGCCGCTGTCCATACTTCATCAAAGACCAAGTCCAGCCGTCAACTTCCTGCAGCAAAAAACTTAAGGGTGATCATAGAATTCGTCAGAGGTTCAAGGGTTGGGGTTTCTGATCAATGCACGGTTGAACCGATCAGTTTTCTCGACGATCCCGGTACACTAGTCGCAAGCCAAATAGAAACTGCTGTAAAAGATTATTTGTTTCAACTTGACACTGCCTGTGAACATGTTCTAGTTCCCGTGATATTTATTGTTGATGAGATCGAAACCATCTTGTCACTTCTCAACCGAACAGGTAATCAAGGACCTGTTATCACGACGAAAGAATTCAACGACTTGCTCACTAGTTGCCCTTACATGGGTTCTGTGATAAGTGCCTTAAACCAGGAACCTGATCCAGCACAGACATCGATATTTATTGGTGACTCACTTGCCTCCTTGGTAATTACAGCTCAGGAGAGAAAGCAGACCAGACAAGTAGTGAAAGATACAGTCCGGCTGGCCGAAAACCGCGTTCATTCGCTCACAAATGAATTGATTGCAATAGGATTACACGTGTCTCCGACACCAATCATTGCGTTGCTTGATCGAAGTGAATACCACTTTAAAAGCGATATGGTCCCTGTTACTACAGAGGAACAAGTTCAGGTGTTGGGCTATCGCGGTTTGTTGAATGACGTCATTCAAGAGGAGGTGGAACATACAGATGCGAACCAGAGACTTGATAATGTGTGCTGCAACTCACATCGAAATGAAGAGCCCAATAAGATAACTAGAAAGATAACGCCGGCCTGGTCAAGCGTTTTATCCTTTGGTAACTCAAACGTTAATGGCTAGTTGCGTTGGGGAATTGGATTGTCGTATTGTACAAAATTCACACAAATTGACAAAAGGAAGTATGTCTGCTCAAAACGCTTCGTGCTCACAAGATATTCTAACTTCAGTGGTTTCTGTTCAGGACATTAATGAAGCCACCGCTATGTTAATTTCTAAAATCCAACTTACAGATGAACTTCGTAATACTGAAGAGAACGAAAACACGTCGGGAAAAGTTTTGTTACTAAATCCACTGTTCATCAGCTTCTTGATGACACGGACTTTGGTTTTTATCACGGATTCCATTATATTTGCCCATCTGAACAACTATGGTCTTGAAAGCGGTTTAATGGAGGACCAGGCGGCAGGACTACTGTCATTTGTAGGTGTCGCCAGCATGATCGCTCGTCTGGGAACAGGTTTTGCAGGCCAGTTTGCAATGAAGTGTGGTACACGCAATCTGACAGCCAGTTGTCTTTTACTGATCGCATTATACACCATCTTCATGCCACTCTATCCAACCTACCTAGCTCTGTCAGCTTTTGCTATCATCTATGGTATTCTAGTCTCCCCCAGTTTTGCGTTCGCACCGTTAATGGCATACGAAATCGTTGGTCCAGCTCGTTACGATGAGGCTGTATCCTTCTGGTTCCAATTCGAGGCAATTGGTTACCTAGTTGGAGGACCAATTGGAGGTTAGTTTCGAAAGAAAGTTATTTTAAAAACGTCACTTTTTATGTTACTGTATAAAAAGCTGCACAAAATTGTGAGAACGAGATTACCGGGGTCATCTGGCTAACGATAAGCCGTCCAATAGAGACTTAGATGTATGTAAGCATACTAGGCTTCCAATTTGTAAATTTCCTGTAAATCATACAAAAACGATTATTTTTCAAAAGAGTGATATTGAAATATTTACAGTGTGGTTACGTATGTAACGAAAACGGATATCGAATTAAGAGTATTGCCGTCGGTCTGCATGTTACACGTCGTGTTTGATTTTTAGTATCACATGTTAGCTTACGAATTTTGAAAGTTCCAGGCATCAAATATGTATTTGTTTTACGTCAGAGTGGAATAACATCAAAAATCAGTTACAAAGCACATAGAGTAGCGGGCCAAAAATGCAAGATTGCTAACCGACTTCTTTTATCTGGCTTCAGGGGCAATAAAAGAAATCAATAATAAATATATTGACTGTTTCATTCTGGCTGGAATTAGTGATATGGTTGCGTCAGCAATACTACTATTTCAAGGATTGCTTTTGGCTGGCGCATTTCTCAAGCTGAAACGCCGTATCTGCGGTCCAGACAACACCCAATCAGACGATGTCGTTGATGTGGAGAAATCTTCTCATTCTCTGGTCGACTCTTCTGGTCATTGAAGCGGACCAGAACAGAAAAGGTTTTTTGTATTAACCTATAACGTATTCATGCATAAAAGTGTCCGAGAATAAAAGCGATTGCAATGCGACGATTAAAATACAATGACGTTTCCAGTAAAACTTGGACTCTAGTTTCATTTGTCTTCTACAGATATTCGAAATCAGAAAGAGTTCATGTGTTTTCTTTTTGCATTTTTTCGTTTCTTTTGCAATATATCACTACGTCACAATGTGTCATTTTCTGGAAGGCCATGTCTTACTTGCAAAGTAATTTGACAGTTGAAACGGTAATCAAATCCTGCAAGAATTTTTCCGTAGGTGGAAATAAATATACATATATACACAGCTTAAAATAAGCACTTGAGAGTTGGCTGGCGACCATTTGTTTACGAGTGGTATGTATGACAACATACAACGTTTGATTTTAATTTTTATGGTTTTACTTTCCCCATAGTACACCATTAACAATCTACTCGTTCAACAACTTGTGTATGTTGTGAAATCCACCGAATGTTTGTTTAATTGACAAAATCTTCGTATCATACCCGGTCGTCAACAAATGCACAGGATATCAGATACGTGAAACCAATCGAATAACGAAAGAATAAGCGAAACACGAAAAGCGTGTTTCCGATAATCCCTGTTACCTACACAAACTGCTGATTACATATTTCGAAGAACAACTTCCATAACCTTGTCCATAGCAGGAGCACCTGATGGTAACAAAAATAAGCCAGAACAGAAAAAAAAGGTGTTTGAATAAAGAAGACACGATTTACGTCCGGACAAATTTCGCTGCATCTTTACGAGTGCATACTACAGACCATTTATATATCAGTATGAGAAAACAAACAAGATACCAGAGAAAGTCAGTTGCAAGATTCAAACATCCCATTGACATAGGAATTCGACCCGACACAGTGCCCAAAAAGCCGGTATTTCTTCGTCTTCCCTTTAAGGGTGATGATGTATGCCAACTTATTCACCGTCGTCTGGTTAGTTCTATCGCGAGAACATACAATGCAGTTATCCCAGTGATTCTGTTTCAGAACATTCCGGATTCCAAAGCCCTGTGTGAAACAACCGGTACCCGAGTCAGCCAAATCCAACGTTATCTATGAATATCAATGTAGATGCGGAGCATCCTACATAGGCAGGACTGAGCGCCAGTTGCGAACCCGGGTCATGGAGCACATCCCGAAGTGGGTCAAGAAACAGGTCACGCAAGCACATGACGTCACAGTTGCGCATAGAAACAAGGAGCCTGCATCATCCATTGCACGTCATATTCTAATGACGCAACACCAATGCGATCCCACAACGGCATTTCGCGTTATCTACTCAACGTCACACAGGCGAACACTGCGCTATGCCGAAGCTGTTGCAATCCGAAAGTTCAAACCCGTGTTGTGTGTTCAGAAACAACTGTTTGTAGGGTTGTCGCTACCTTGGTAGTGACAATGATTGTGCACTCTGACAACTGACTTTCTCTGGTATCTTGTTCGTTTTCTCATACTGATATATAAATGGTCTGTAGTATGCACTCGTAAAGATGCAGCGAAATTTGTCCGGACATAAATCGTGCAATATCAGCCTACTGTCTTCTTTATTCAAATTCTTAACGGAAAAAAGAGTTTCAAAACGGCTCGCTGTTAAACGCATCGAACTTTAGACAACTGACGTGTTTCTTCAGTCAGAGTGGCAAAGGCAAGTAACAGAATATTCATTAAATCCAAATGTTTCGCCGGAAACGTCAAAGGAAATTAAAAAGGAAACAGTCCGAAAAAAATCAGTCACTCTCCATAGAACCAGAGTGCTAGTATAGTCTAGGCACATTACCGGTTTTACTTGCAATTGAAACTGGTGGGTACTGTTTGCATGCAAATGACCAGGATCAGCCGAATTTCATATAAATTCTAAGGTTACTGGTTTGCATAGTTGTCTACCTATTGCTATGCTGGGTCCAAGTGGATAGGAGACGGTCCCATCATCGAGTGAACTCAGACCATCTTCGTAGGCAAACGCTGCTCCTAGTATTAATCGTCTAAATCATTCAATGATCAACAGGTCTAGCGAAGTCGATGACATTGCCATTACATTGAAATTTTGATATCCTAATTATTGAGGTGGTTGTATCTAATGTTATCTGTATGAGCAACGGTCAACAATAATAATAATAACAGTAACAACGGAAAGGCCGGAGTATACAATTTTGTTCGGATGAAAACGAGTACAGATAATAAGCTATGAAAAGAAATAAGCTCGAGTAGAACCCTTCTAACTAGTGCGGATATTGTCACGCGGGGATGTTGTTTGAAGTGCAAAATTCGTATAACCACTCTTTGGTTATGTTGAATTAGAAGCAAGTCTCTTGTACTGTGACAAACTCACTTGATAGGAGAACGTTATTAACACGAAAAATGTTCCCAACTTTATGCGAACATTTCCTAGTACATTCATTAGTGATGAAATTAATGGATCAATAGCTACAACCCAAATTACTTGTTAAGAGATCAGCTTTCATATTTTACGACGACTCCTCTCTTTTGGTCCCAGTTGTGCACGCCAGCCACATCGACCTGTTCCCCTTGTTACGATCTGCTACTACGATATCCTAGTCTGTAAAAATCATATCGGTAGTGTTGTATTTGTATTCGGGTGCTAGCAACAGTAAGTCTTACAAGACGTGACAACGGTATTGAGAACACGTGACTCAGTAGAAGTACAACTATATTGTCCCATTTACAAGCTGTAACGTCATTCTTATGTGCGTGGACGAATGAGTCGTTGGTCGTTGAAGGCGCGACCAATCAGAACGCAGCTTGAGTCTCAGCACGAATGTGGGACACAGGCGGCCTTGACGCGAATACAACACGACCTCCGTCTTAACTCGAAAGCCGGCCAAAACCGTAGCGAGTGGTCTGGGCCTGGTGACGGACTGATCGACGTTGTTTTGGTGTGTCGGGGATCACACAGCGTGGACGTGGTAGTTTGTGTGCGTCTATTTGCATCAGTGATGTGTAGGGCTGTCTGGCGTTGACCTTGCGGCCGGTTGTAAGCTCGTACGTTCCCGGTCCACAGGTCCGAGCTATTCCAATCGGTCTCGACAGTACCGGTTGACCTTTGCCCGCTTGCCGCTCTTTCCAGCGGACGAATGTCCCAAGCTGTATTGCTGATGTTAGTGTTCTGTAAGTTGACTGGTAGGCACGACGACGTTTCCAACGGTGGAAAAGTCCATCGGTTGTAAGGTACTTGGATTCTGACGTTAACGGCATGTAGAAGAATGCTTTCCTTAAATCCGTCTTTAAGAAATACTGAGCGTCAGCCATCTTGACCAGTAGCTCATCGGCCGTTGGGGAAGTTGTCGACGGTGTCGGAAAGGAACGTTGTGTCTTGCTGATGTCAAGACTGTCCGTTTTTCCACTGAACACTCTAGAGTGTTCAACTGCTGACGACTTAATCCTGGCAAGGCTAACAGCTCGGTCCCAGGATAACTTCGTCGTATCCTCGGTAAGTAAGGTCTCACGGATGCGATTATCTTTTATTCCGGCGATGAGTTGCTGAGTCAGCATAACCCCTTCGAGCTTATTCTTTGGGATACTCGAATAATCACATGGTCAGACCGCTCTGGTAAGTCGGGGTATAAAACAGGTAGTCAACTGGCTTTGTTTGTAGAAATCCTTACAGAACACGTATACTTTTCTATCAAACATGGAGCTATTTGTCAGTAAACATCTGGGTGAAAAGTTGATACATATAAAATGGCCAAGTCAGATAAAGCAACACATTAAGGATGTCCACTGTCCTTTTCTGTAACCACTGTCTTATCAGATAGAAAACACGTCATTGTAAGACCAACCGCCAAACCTATCCACTTCGACAACAAAGAGTAAGTTGGAAGTGTCTCCTTAAAGTGGATGACAGTTACGAGTATAACAAAAATTCGGCAAGATCAAACACATAATGTTTAAGTGGACTTTACGGATAGTTTCGTATCAAAACAAATTATCTGTCTTTGATAGAGATGTTTGTAAAGAGGAAATAAGATTTGCCAATCTGTTTAAAATACACAAATTTAGAACATTCAGAGGGCGAGTTAACCGCTTGAACCTCCGTGTGGATTGAACTTGAATAGCATATGTCTGATCTTCTATAGTGACTTTCTAAGGGAGTTGAAGGAGCAACCTTACACGAATGAAGTATACGAGCAACAGTTGGATATCCGAAGTAAGGTATCACCGTTGTGGGCAGTGTGTCTAGGTTGCCAAACTAGTTACCAGGGTAGCTGCGGTGTCAGCACGAATTGAGATTTGTTTTCTGTTTGATCATCAGGCTAATTACAACGCAATTTCTCGTGACAGTCGATCAGCTGAACAAGTTCATTGGGTTTTGGAGCTGTAGTGGATAGGATGTGAATATATCTGACCGAGTGTACCACGGTCGGTTTCATTCTCGCTGATGTGTAGATAAATCGCGATCACATAATTGAGGATAGACTGAAACTAATTTTTTCATGAGATGCACTTAAATGCAGTTGAACGGACGTGTAATACAAATAGGGTGGAAGTATATACTAAATTGTTATTCTAATCAACATAAGTTGAAGAATAACTCTTACTGATTACCTCAGTGTACAACGGATAAAATGATACCACTGTCACTCACTAAATAAATCCCCGAGTTTAGAGTTTTAGTCCAGCTTAGAAGCTTTTTTGGAACGTTTGTGTTGTCAAGGTTGTAGATTGGGAGCATACAAACATATCCATCGAGTGTAAGTTGAAAGATTTTGGTGTCAGTCAGCTCGTTACCATTTAACAAATCTACCGGTCCGATAGTTTCTTTCCGAACCGAGGACAAACGTGCAAAATGTGCTGCACCCTCATTTTGCCAGAAGACAAGCGTGTACATGTGGATGTGTTTGGACAGCGGTACTAGACATTATCAATCAAGCACGTTATGAATCTCTTTCTCCCTGTTGACAGAGAGAAGTTAAGTTACCATTTTGACATATCACATTCGCGGTTGCACTGTGCCGTACGTTACCACAACAAGTTCTCTTTTTCAAAATTCGGTGACTATGGGCTGAAGCAACCACCCTTCACAATAATACAACAGGCGAATGCAAAAGTCATTCTTACATCACGTCTGCAGTTGTGTCCAGTTTAAACTCCAATACTTCTTTGGTTGCTTACTTTTGTGAACAATGCAGTTATCCGCGTACACCAAATTTGACACCGGGAAACCATAGCACAGAACGATTAGTATGTCTCGCTTCTGTTCATTCTTTGACACAAGAGGCCAGAAGGTCAATGAAATTCCGATTGACCGATCCGTTTTATGGCAGATTCATAGTAAGAAATATGGCAACTCTAAACATGTCCACTTGGCGTGACCGTAAGTGCATAAAAATGTCTCAGGTTAGCTGTGTCGAACCTCCTCACTTCTAGAGGCCCTACGAAATTTTAGATATACATCATATGAAGACCCAACTTTTGTTAGGACTCACAAGTTGCAGTAATATTCCAAGAAGTGCCTTATATCAACAGTGTTACTTACGAGCAGTCCAAAAGTAAACAGATAGTCATTTTCCGTCAAAAATCGTGCACACTGCCCGTCTGGACTATTCCGTTAGAATTTAATTAATTACTTTAGGACATCAACATATAGCTTATACATGTGCCATTTACTCGAGACCTTTTGGTGTGGTAGATAGTGCAATGTAACAGTTTTTCAGGTTACTCGATGGATATGACTTTTCACAGGCTTTAGTTTACATTATGGATCTTGAGGCGCAACTTTAGTGCGACCCGGAATGTGTCGGTTACGGGACAATTGAGTCTGAAACTGGCTCGGTTTTATTGGAATCGAAGACATGAATATGGTGAAGACATTATTCCGGATTAATGAAGGTTTACGCTTCATAGTGTTCTCCTTTGAAAGTTGCCAGCAAGTTATCAAGAAGACTGGGACACAGTTACTAGATGTGGTGAACTTGTGTACTTACCAGCCTCAAGCTGTGTTTAGAGGCAAAGTTTTATTTCTCCTGGTCACACTGCCGTCCTAAACCAACGATCTCGTTCTGCCTGTCCGATCACAGCATTAGACATCTGGTTTCGTTAGGTTATAACGAAGCAGTTAGAAGATGTGTTGCAACACACTAACGTTTCTTTTGCTATCATAGGTTGCTAGAGTAGAACATGCAGATTATTGCACCAAAAAATAAAAACACTGGCTGGGAAAACGGTCGACATATCACGTCCAACCTGATGAACAAGTTGCCTGAAGTCCCAGGTTTTCGATCTTCGAACAGCTCATCAACAACTCACCAAGTTGACTCAGTTAGTACAACGAAGATACGTTCGCCCAATCAGCATCTGAAGTTAATGGGTTTTCGCTCGGCAGAGCTAATCCGAACTTTGGGCCAATGTTGTGTGCACAAAAGTGGACGAGTCAACCTGTCGGGATGCCGGGGTCCTCATTATAGAGTACTTGCTGTGATTATATGTATGCCCGGTCAGTGTTTATCTTCAGTTGTCTCAGGTCTATACTAACGAGAGTAAATCAAAGGTTGATAGATTGCAACATTACTTTTTATCCTGTTCTGATGCTATGGCTGAAGGGAACACAATGTTTCATGATATAATTACGTGTGTTAACAGTCGCATGTAGCTAGTAGTCTGGTAAACTGCTCCAGCCTTGTCCTGGTTAGGCATTGGTATAACCGAACGACAGATTCACACGCCTTGGAAAGTCTGTTTCGCAGAGGAAAATTGTACAAATCACGTAAACTGAACGACATTTTGTTCGAATATGCTTTCTTTACGACTCGGATTCCGGGCCCAACCAAGTGTAAGCTTCGCACATGAGAGTACGTACGTCAAATAATGTGCGCTGGTGGCGCCTGGGACTATAGTGATGGCACTCATGTATCTACCTTCACAATTATGACCATCTTCAACAGAGGAACTTTCTTTTATTGCTTGCAACAGATTTCAACAGACGTTTATGTATTATGTTTGAATTACTTTCTGCCTTGAACCCGTTAGTGTCATTAACTGAATAGCACAAACATAAAGTTTTCCGACAGTCATTGTGTGACCAAGGCCAACGATACTTACTGTTCTCCGAGTTGACCAGGTAGCTACTGCTGTCAGTGTTTTCGATTATTCTATTTTGGAAGGTGAACAATAACTGCAAGCTCGTATTTGTTTCAAGGGCCTTAAATGATCGCACCATAGTAGACATGTCTAATACTTAATGACCCAGAGCGTTTTATCAATATCCTAAGGAATGCACTCAAAGTAAAACTCTAGAATGCAAATGCCTAGTCCAAATGATATGATATCTAGCCTACTAGGTTCAAACAGCAGATTTTTACTGGTTCCTCGAAGTACATCAACTTTTCAAACTGCTGATCGCAGCCTTCGCATTCAGATAAGCCTTTCGGCTAGCCCACTTCGAAAGGAAGCACTAGACTCGAGTTTCGCTCTTATTAGAGCTCATCAGTAGTGCATATCCTTGTCTGGATCGGAGTTTGCACTCTGACCCTCGTGCTTGTGAGACTAGCGTGTTAACCACAACGCCAGCAACCTCACAATAGGCATGACCGAATGATCAAATCCAAACGCTCAACCACAACCTTGTATGAATAGTGTTCAGCTTACCCGAGCATCTCGAAAAGAGAATCACTCTGTCCTATCCAATCGATAACTCCCGTGATCAGGACTTCTCAGTTAGGTTGAAGTTACTGTCTTCATTGAACCAACTGAGCATGGTTTGAATCAGTAGTGAAGGTTCGAGGATTTAGGCTATTTCAGAATTGTGCGTTTGGATTTGATCATTCGGTCATGCCTATTGTGAGGTTGCTGGCGTTGTGGTTAACACGCTAGTCTCACAAGCACGAGGGTCAGAGTGCAAACTCCGATCCAGACAAGGATATGCACTACTGATGAGCTCTAATAAGAGCGAAACTCGAGTCTAGTGCTTCCTTTCGAAGTGGGCTAGCCGAAAGGCTTATCTGAATGCGAACGCTGCGATCAAGTGTGGGTGGTGTTCAACTTTGAAATATCCTAGATCCCCGAACCTTCACTGACGATTCTCTCATTATCTTCTTACTACCTGTTTCGCAATTTTTCTATTGCTGACCCTCTGAAACTGGTGCAACCTTCTGACTTTTCTTCTCTTTCTAGATCGTCCAACATAAATTAAGGTATGTCTGTACTTTTCAGCATCTTTTAATCTGTATTTTTCCTATGAATACTGTGAATCTTACGAGTCACTTATAAGCTGACTTCCGTCAGCAAAGTCGTCACCAAGGCCCCTGGAATTAATTTTCGTTTCAACCTAACATTCGAGGTTTGTAAGCTGTCGTGAGGGTTTTGAAAGAGCTGTACAGTCGATAACGTTGTATATTTTGTTGAGGCATGGCTCTGCCTCTTGCACCGTTGCACAAAGTACCATCCGCCTTGTACTAATTGTTTTCATGAAGGCAATAGCCATGTACCTTTTCTCGTGAACGGGGTTTCGGAATGTTCAAAAAATGCATTTCACTATAAGACTTTGCTAAGGTTGAAGTCACTGATTAATTCTTGTCAAGTAGGTGGAACCTTCATTCCATCCAGACTGAGGGAATGGACTGCGTCAAAGTTTAAATTAAGACCGTTAGTCGTACACAGTTAGCAAGCCAGTAGAAGCTTGACCTTCAAGAAAGATTTGCTGGGGCTACGGAACAAAATGAACTACCGTATTATAAACGACATAATTTCAGCCTCCGAATGAGTTTGGCCTGAAATGTTCCCCCGGATTTTCCTGCGACAATTCTATCCGTAGATTGGCTCAAGTATAGGCACGCTGGAGGCAATCGGGTGCCGGATGGGTCAGCTATTAGAGGTATTTCCGTGGGTAAAGCTGCACTCGGCTTTTATCAGTCGATTCCGACTAGATGTCGTTTCTTGCCTGCCGAGCCGTACTCATGATAAACCTTATACGCTATGTTCAAATCTTGGTTCCGTCGTCTGACAACCAATTTCCGATATAACGTTTACAAGGAAGATTTTGATACAATTCTATCATAGTGATTCACCTGTGACTTCGTCATGATGCTTTTTTCAGATTTGGATGACAAACACAGCGGCGATTTCAAGAAGAAGATTCTAAATTACACTACACTGAGTGCCCAGAATAATATTATTAAGGGAATGTATTTGGTCGGAGATATGGTAAGCTACTGTCTTCTGAAACAGGTGCAAACATTAATACTTTCAGTGACAACGACAAAAACAATGACGACTGTTGTTTGCATTGGTTTGCTCGTGCGTAACTGTCTGTGTAATAATGCCAAAAATGCTAAGGTACGACAGACGTGCAAGCAAGGCATTCACTGTATGTGGTTCGACGTTGTAGTCTTCACCACCAAAAGGAATAACAATCCGGCCAGATGAATTAATCTGAAACCAGGAGGCACTCACTTTTTCAACCAACTTCTACGAAAGGCCATGTGGTGATCGATCTTTCATACTTTAACTGTCGGTGGTCTAAACTTGGCTCTTTTCGCTCCAGCTCAGCCGCGTATGTCATGTGCCTTATAGTGAGAGGGAAACTGGGGACACATGCTTATAATATGAACCATCGAAAACTTGTTACATTGTCTCCTACTTGTAATCCACTGTCCTCCGTATCCAGTTTACCGGTTATCGGCTTCACTCAGTTGGTCAGCTGGTCATAATAAGATATCAGCGTGAACTTGGTAATAGTTCACCTCGTATAAGACCTCCCTGAAGGCATTGGCTTCTTTCCTGTTTTGGTGAAACTTAGCCAAAATAGTTGTGAAATCCGCCGTTTCTCTAGGCCAAAGGTAAAACTGTGCGCCACAGACCGCCAGTCAGAACGCTTCATTTCATAACTGTGAGTGATCGCAGGATGTGCTTATCCGAAATATTCGACTCATTACTCACTGGAATGTAGTCATAACACATGTTTTGACGTCATCAGTGGTTCGCGAATCTCCACCGGCAGCAGTGTGGCAAGGGTCAATCGAATTTTCCGACCTGTCATTATAAAGTGTACCGTTCGTTCGGTTGACACCCAACGTGTTAGTAAGCAGCTCCACTGTGTTGTTTCCCACCCTTCTGTCGTTTCGTTTTTTGCGATGGAACTTAGGCAAGTCTGTGAGGTTGCGAATTGTATGATAAATACGTGCTTTTCCCTCCGGGTGATCTGAAATCGTCTGGGTGTTTGATATACGAAAATTATGGCACAAATCTCGTAAATCAGACCTATCATGCAAATGCGGGCGATCCGGTCCTCTCCGACAAGCAATCCAATTTCCGAAGAAAGTTTTAGCATCTCCCGGTGCGTTTGAGTTACAGGGGGTCTGTTTCACACTAATTAGAGCGATGATCCGCCATAACGTAAACCTAACAACCAATTCATAGAATATGTACTGACGGGCCTACAATATAACGGTTGACAGTTTGATCCAACCCTTCTAACGATGTTTTTTGTATTCGTACTCTCTGACAGCTAGTATGACTTTTAGTCCATGGGCAAGTCCGGAACGTTTGAAGAGAATGCCGAAATCTCGCCCTATATGTCGTTACCGTAGACGGCGGCGAATAATATCTTCCTTTTTGTACCATCCTTCCATATCACATCGCTTAAGAATTCGTATGACCCTCCAAGAGTCTTATGGATCGTCAGAAGTTAGGACGGTTACTTCACTCAGATAAACTGGATCACCTTGGAAGTATTATCGCCACACGTAAATGTAGCTTTGACACGCGTAAGCCTTCATATACTCAAATGGTGTTGAAAATTTCCTTCATTTTGAACTAGAAAGCTATGAAGCAAAGTCAACTTTGAATCACTAAGTTCCAGTCTGACCCGTTCCTCAACATCTTGTATCTATAAAGTTATAGTTAAATTGCACTCCGTTATGTGTAAATGATATGTCCCTTGGTCAGGCTTAGACCTATGAGGTGAGACATTTCAGTGGTTCACTTTCAGCTGGTGTTGACACTCAGAATCATATTTACGCAGGTGTTCTTATCAGTGATC
>LOND01002422.1:8813-21168 GCA_014220965.1 Paragonimus kellicotti
GAGGTATCAGCTTGGTGTCCGTTGCTTCCATCTATCTCACTGGTCTCATTTTACGTCGGCTCACTAAACCCAGAGAAAGCCAGATACGTGAAGAACAGGCAGGATTCCGATCCGGTCGAGGGTGCGTTGACCACATTTTTACCTTGCGACGGATCTTGGAACATCGGCACTCTTATAGGCAGCCGACGGTCGTGGTCTTTTGGACCTGAAGGCTGCTTTCGATTCAGTTGCTCGTAACGTTCTCTGGAACTGTCTTCTTCGCAAGGGAGTACCAGGGAAATACGTGAATCTGTTGAGATCACTGTATGCTCACTCTGCAAGCAGGGTGAGAGTTTATGGACAACTGTCTCGGGCGTTCATCACTTCTAGTGGTGTTCGTCAAGGGTGTCCGATTTCCCCTTTCCTGTTCAATTTTGTCATGGACGACATTTTAGAGGGTGCGCTTAAGGAGTCCAGTGGACTTGGTGTTGAGCTTCTTCCTGGCGCTCGGTTGACCGATCTGGAGTACGCGGACGACATTGTCTTACTTAGCCCCTGCCGAAGACATGCAGACCATGCTGAACAAGGTGAATGACCGGGCTGGTTTGTATGGAATGCGCTTCGCACCTTCAAAGTGCAAAGTGTTACTTCAAGACTGGGGCATTTCCACTCCTACTTTCTTTATTGCAGGTAATCCGCTTGAGACTGTGGACAGTTTCACCTACTTGGGTAGCATTATCTCGTCAGCTTGTAATATTGCTGATGAGATATCAACGAGGATAGCAAAGGCACGAGTTGCCTTTGCCAACCTGCGTCATCTGTGGCGTCGGAAAAGACGTTCGATTGTCGCTGAAAGGAAGAGTATATAATGCTTGTGTGCGTTCTGTTTTGCTCTATGGTTCGGAGACGTGGCCTGTTCGCAAGGAAGATATCAACAAGCTTGCTGTATTTGACCATCGTTGTCTCCGCCAGTTAGCCCACATTAAGTGGACTGATCGCGTGAGCAATACGGCGCGTATTCCGGAACGCTCGGGATGCGCGATCGATCGGTCAACTACTCACGTTGCACAGCCTGCGATGGTTGGGTCACATACTATCTTGCTCCAGGACGAATTCAGTGCGCCACGGCCTGTGGTTATTTCACAGCCAGTTGATACGGACGCCTTAATAAAGATTCAGATGTTGAACACATCTGTTCTCTTTTATATCCCCTAGTTACGGTGAGAGTGATGTTGCCCCGGTTGCTAAGGCAATCAGAGTAGTTGATTTGGATAATTTCGCCTCATTTTTAAAAAGGCTTATCACACACAGGCGTCAATCATAGAAAGATTAATCTAATTACTCACATCTTTAGTTGGAAACATTACCCTACACGGTATGCAGAAGGCAATGGCGCATTCTCATTCACACGTTTATATTTAATCTTCTTAGAATTCGTTTAATGTTCTCCACATTACTACCTAGTTGATTCAAGTCTAAGCACCATCCGGTTAGGTTCTATGTTGATTATATATATGTTTTTTAGGGACCGGGATGTGGGTTGAGAGCTTGGGACATAGTTCTCTAATGGCGAGACTTATAATTAACCATTTGGTTCCGGATTTGTACCCCAAATGCTTCATCAATTCTTGTCTGTCTGAGCAGTCTGACAGCATCCAGTCTACGTTCCATATTACGTGTTACACAACAAAGACTAACTTAAATCTGTATGTTTTTGGTGTTTACGTAAGTAAACTCATGTCATGCGATGTTTTTTGGAGCCATAGTACAGGTTTCTTGAAATTTATGATGTGATGTTGCTGTTAGTCTGTGCCGTTTTTGGTCAATGATTTGTTTTTTTTTTTTTCAATTTAACCCAGGTTTCCCTGGCCTCCTCTGTCGTGTGTGTTAACGATGGTCGTTCCCGCTTAGATGCCTCGAAAACCATGCGAAAATCTGATAAAGACCGGTAAGTTTATATGCACTTACTCTTTCATTTTAAATATCCTAACGCTGTTCGAGTTTGCTATGGTATGCAATATATACAGTCTTGGGCGAAATACTTTGCAACGCTCAACTCGCACAGATTCAAAGTGCACTGCCATCGTTCGAACCCGCTGTATTTTTGTGGATGTTCACTGACTGCATATTCACTCCCTGTTGTTATCTACTTCTCGGTAAGGTTTGTTCGTTTGACCCTCGATGAATACCACTCATTCATTTGATCAACGCTCTTCATTCGTATCTACATATAACCCTTATCTGTTCGTCGGCTCATCACAATTTCATGGAATTTAGTATATCAACCCACAAACGTCGAAACAATTGACTATTAAATGCAATGTATATGGTGGACGAATAAGTCACGATTCCATCTCACAGTCGGATGAATGAGATCTGCATCCGTACATTGTAAGGTGGTGGCAGTCCGCTCCATATTCGAGCTACCGTCTGATAGGTTGGAAGAAATAAACTGGTCTTCACTGATCGTACCATCACTTGTTGGAGCTAAAATGGTGATACTGATGAAAGATGCTTATTACAAGAACGTTCAACAGCTGCCAGCAGGAACATTCACTGTAAATAGGAGCTGTCGAAGCATTTGAAATCTGATGAACAAGTCAAAGTTATATGTGTAGGGGCGAGTGAGAAACAATGACTGAATGCGTGGCTGATTTTTATCGGTAATCCTGTGAACGATATTTACTGAAGTGCCTATAGTAGTAATTCTGGATAAATGGTTACTCGGCTAGTGTACGTCCGTGATGGTGAATTAAATCTGAATGAGAGCAGTACAGTTTATGTAACATTTGCCGGATTCTTATCGATTAAGTGCTGTAAGACAACCCTGCCTAGTACTTTCCGAAGAAGCGTGCTTCATATGTTTGTTTTGGTTGCATTTCTCTGTTGTGACTAGCTAGAGTGACAGTTTCAAGCGCGCAATAGTAATTTTGGAAGTTTCACGGTAACAGCTGAAGGCGTTTTCCCGTTCATACTGGTGAACGTAGATGATGTATAAAACTGCTAATGTTTACCTGTGCCAGACACAACCTGTTAGCTGAATTGAAGACTTCTTCTGTTGCTGTGCATGAGATCGATGAGCCCATCCAAGATTGATGATTGTCTAGTTGTTTTGGTTTACCAAAATGCCAGCGTCATATTACCTGTATCACCACCTCGAAAACAACATTTAGATGTTTCAGCGGATGGGGCAATATGGAACACGCAGTTTCAAACCCAATTTTATGATGACCCCCGCACTGCCGGTTGTAATCATTATTCAACATGGTAACGTACGAAGTTCAATACATTTTCTGCTGCCGCTTACGGCAACCTGCTTTTCTAACATAGAAAAGACTCATTTGTAAAAATCTTCGAACCAACGACAGAAACAGCGTGCGCAGACGCGGCAAGTGGTCTACCGTCTGAGTTGCGAAGCTACGCCAGTAGGTCAGAATTTTCACGTTTGGACTCGGCTACCAACTCACTTTGTTATAAGAAATCCAGCAAACGGGTTGCTCAAGCAGGGTGGCTCAGTAAGTTCACGCCGGAATCTTCTAAGTAGCCTATTTTGTCCAGTAATTTTTTATGCAACCTTCTTCCTTGATGTTGCGACGAACAACGTACGCATTCGTTTAACCAGGCATATGCCCGCTTTTTTAAACATGAGAGGTTGAATTATCTGTGTGGCGGCGACGTTGGTTGCCAGCTGCGATGCCGCTTATACCGTCGGTAAAATATAAGTATCAAACTAGTCTACCGGCGGACTTAGTTCTTTCTCCAAAGATCCTAATAATTGCTGGACTCAACTCTCAGGCCATTTATGAATCAGGTACTGCAACACGCTGCACAGTGTTTCGCAGGTTAAACAAACATCGGATCTCAGAGAAATTCCTGTAGTTGTTAGGTGCCAGACCGAACATACCTCCTGGTGGTGCATATGTAAGGCTTAGGGAGGATATCCGTAGGAAGCTGAAGCGTAGCTTGATCACCGATCGTGAGGCTTGGTTAATGAAGAAAATTAAGGAGATAAAAACTACTTTTGCTTGAAGAGATGCTAGCGGTTTTTTTCAAGCTTACTCGTGTTTTTCATTCCAGGCGACCGTCTGTTAGTGAAGCTATCAGCAAGGCAGATGGTTCATTCATCTTTAGTATGTCCTGAAAGTTAGACGGCTCAGTGGAACGATACGAGGGTCAGATCAGTTGGCTTCCTGCTTCTGCTGTGTTACGACTGCCAACTTGTGTACCACCCTGGTCCGTAGAACCACCCCCTAAGACTGAGGCCCTCAATTGCATTTCAGTTATCGAACACGATACGGCTGCTGACTTAATTAACTTCGTGCCGGCACTTTTCAAAGAAAGCGGGGAGGCGTTAGTAGAGACTTTCCTTGACTCAGTTGTCTCAACTTGCATGGGTGACAGACCATCTTTCTTCGTTGGAGTCACTCGGTAATAGTCCCCCATATTCAAGAAAAGGGGCCGATGCTCTTGCCCAGTCATTACTATCGTTCTGACATTTGTTATACTTCGTCGACTCACTGTAGCTTAGGAAACAGACATCAGGGGAAGACAGGCAAGGTTTATTTTTGGTTCTGTGTTACTCAAATTTTTACCTTCTGCCGAACTCTTGAGCACTACCATCAGTACCGCCGGTTAACATTTGTCATTTTTCTGCTTGCGATTCAGCGTCGCTTAAGCTCAGGGTTGTTCCAAAAATGATGTTAACCTACTGCTGGTTCTTCATTTCCATACCTCATTCCTGGCTTAGGGTTTACGGTGAACTGTCTGACAGTTTCAGCACCAGGAGCGGCGTACGTCAAGGCTGTCCCCTTTCGCCATTTTTGTTCAATTTCGTCATAGACGAAATAATGGAGGACTGTCTGCGGCACTCACAAGATGTTGGCGTGGACCTCCTACCTGGTGGAAGACTGACTGATCTTGATTATGCTGACGACAAGGTGTGCTGTTTGACAACTTTCAAGCGGCACAAACAACGCTGGACGCTATTTCGCGTTCTGCTAAGTACTTCGGAATGCGCTTTGCAGCCTCAAAATGCAAAGTGCTTCTGCAAGATTGTTGTGATCACGTAGATTTAATGTTAGATAATGAAGTCATGGAGGTTGTTGACCGGTTTGTGTACCTGGGAAGCTGCATCAGCGGTGGAGGTGTAGGGAATGAAATAGAAGCGCGTATCGCTAAGGCTAGGGCGATGTTGGCCAGTCTGGGGACACCTTTGGTGGCAAAGAGGCCTCTCCCTTAGACTTAGGGGTCGCGTATATAAGGCGACAGTGAGGGCTGTATTACTTTACGGCAGCGAAACATGGCCGCTCAGGGTAGAGGACGTGAACCGTCTTCAGGTATTTGACCACCGATGTCTGCGTTCGAATCGCTCGTATCGGGTGGCACCAGCGAGTAAGCAACGAGGAGGTTAGGAAGCGGGTGTTTGGCACTGATTGTCAAACGAGTTCTTTTGTTCAGTCACTACATTTGCACAGACTTAGATGGTTAGGTCATGTACTAAGGATGCCAGCTAGTCGTTTGCCACACCGAGCACTGTTTGCCGACGCTGCGGCCGACTGGCGCAAGGTGGACAGATGATGACCTGGCGTAGACAAATGAAATCGTTCACGAAGGGGTTGGTCACTGTAGATCGGGTTCGTCTCCCGGGCTGGGGCCCTCGCGACTCACAGAGTCGGTGGCTTGAGACGTTAGGTGAGATGGCGGCTAATCGAGCTCAGTGGCGTGAATGTTGTCGTTGTCGAGTTGTCTGTGAAGTGAGTGCACTTAATGACGCGGGGCAGTGAAAGCCGTAAGGAAGCTGTCTTGCTGATGACGCCTTACTTTCACTTACAGCTCGGTTGTTTGTTTGCAAGGTGTAGGCACCTTGATGTTGAATGTTTGAATATAGACGTAGCTATTTTTTAGTAGTTAGGTCCCTTCCCGTTCCCTTCTCTTCTTCATTCTGTTTTTCTTTACTGCGTTTGCTTTATTCTTCATGGTTGTGTGTCAGTTTAGCTTCAATGAGAAACACTGGTGTATTGCTTGCTTTCTTGTTAAGGATGAGTAGGAGACGGAAATCGACCGTTCCAGTGTGACCCACGGTAACCGAAGGAACGTGGTTGTTCAGATGAGCTGTCCGACGGAAACTGGTAGGACTTGATCGTAAGTAAAACCATGCAACACGATACCAATCTTAATAACCACCTATAATGAACTAATTGTGCTTTAAAGCTGTCTGTGGTCCTCACTTACGAACACGCAGGCCGACGAAAATATGCAAGCTGACTTCCGCGATGTGCCCTGTACAGACCTTAATTATGTGCAGAATGTTGGCAGTCAACCATGAGAGTTTGTTTTTCGCGCAGAATCGAACTTAGATGGATCTAACAGTTGGCAATATTGATATATACTCCCGATTGCTCACGCGATCTTATCTCTCGGTATTCCATAAACTGTTTAGCGATATAGAAATATAAATTCCTTTACTGTCAGCGTTCATTACTCGTTAAAATATTCAGCATCTTATTATCATTCAGTAACCTAGCTCATCATTTTTCTGTAATACTTTGGCAAATTGAGAAACTTCGCAACTTTAGCAACAGTTTCGCCAAAGGGCTCTCACCACTTTTTGTACCTGTCTTTACGACACTCCGTTACATCATCTCCCGAATCGTATCCGTGATGTAGTCTTAGTGGGCATTGAGCAGATAACATAGTAACCCCGCTAATATGTCTCCTCTTTGTACAGTGTTTCTTATCATTTGAGATGGCTCGCATCGTGATTTGTGTTATCCGAACAACTCATCGGTCGCTGATGTTGAATTTCAAAACCTTTAGTAGCGCTTCTGAATTTGTTCAATTCCTAGGGACAAAAGGGCGTGTTTTTTTGCCAGTTTCTTTGACTCTCTTAAAGTCATTTGTATTATTTGTGTCGCGTGAAAGCCATTCACCTGTCGGATGTTACATTTGCTTACCTTACAGGTGCTTCGTGAGAAGTAGGTTAAGTTCCGATCCACAGAGGAACGGATGGACTACATGTTTATTTCTGAATCATGTCTTGGATCGTCATCGCATCCGTAGGTTATCGATGATCACGAGTCTGTTCAGGGCATAAGAATTGTTCCTGATTTGACTGCTCAAGACGATTTCTGTAGCCACCTGCTTTGTGCAGCAGCTCCAGAAAGAAAAAGTTGGTAGCATTCTATGCTCGTTCGACGAATACAGTATGCATTGATTGGAAGTTGCCTTGGGTGTTTGTCAGAACCATCCCCTCTTTGTTGCTACTCCTCTTTGCCGTGTATGTATTGTGATCGGGAATTATAACGACATATTTTTGGCTCACTAGTCGGCATGGGTTTTAGGGATACCTTAGTTTTCTGCAGTTTGTCTATCGTAGTTGAGCGATCAAATTTATCTGTGTGAACCGCACTTCTGAGTGTAAAGTGCTGTTTTAAGACAGGATCGTTCAAGTTCATTGCGGGCATTCCGCTTGAATCGGTCATTTCACATAACACAATTCCATCAGCCCGCAATATTACTGAGTAGATGTACAGGGCAACGACAGTCACCGATTGTCCTCACTAATTTGTTTTGCTTCACCGAGATCATCTTCAGTTGTCTTTTAAAGAATATTCTGTCCCTTGACTCGGAAACCGGGCCTATTGAGGACGAGAAGTTGAACGGCCTTAAACGGTTTGTGTCGTTATTTCTTTATGCCGGCTAGCGCCAATGGGTATGATAGCATCAACTATGAGACTGTTTTCCTGAGCACTTCTCCAACAGTATTCGCGACCAGTTCTCCATCCGAGCGGCGTGTTAACTGCATCAGATGTTAATAGAAAAAAGACCACTAGCGTTTGGATAGAACTGCAAAGGTGTCAGTCGGCGACCTGTTCACTGATCATTACGAACCCAAAGTGTCTACCGTGTGTGTTGCTAGGTTGGTGATCTCAAGTTCATCTGCTTTGCTGAATAGAACCGCTATTCGATGTGGCAACATGTCACAGTTGATGGACTAAAATGCGTAAATTTGTGGAATTTTGTGTGATGAAAACAAGTAAAATTGGAAATCGTAGAAAGCTCTTATTGTAGGGTATCCACATCAAGTTTAGTACGAATGAAATCAAACAGTGAAAGTCTCGATTAATGGTAGGGAAAAAAATACATGCAACGTTACAGGTAAGTTATAATGCTCAACGTTCCAGCCGCTTCAGATCGCGCTCCTCAGAAGTGTTGTAATCGATCAATACACCCTAGATGGTTGATACGTTGAGTATTGCAACTTGCTGGTAACTTTGTATTGCCTTCAGTCCATAAAATAAAATGCTGTCTATCACTGATTTTGTTTGCGGTACTTACTTTTTCCCATTTTTATTTCATCTTTGCCGATAGTGGGAAACGTATGCTGGGTATTCTGCAAGGTACACTAAACCAATTCCGAAAGGAGTCCGCGGCGGCCACAAATGCACCACAGATGGCTAAGCGCCGCCAGGTTGATGCCAGATTGGAAGCTAGAGCCGAACAGGAGAAAGAACGTCTCAGAAAAGAACGCGCTGAACTATTCCGATGTCGTCGTGAACAGCAACTGGAAGTGGCATTGCTACAACAAAAGATGCGCATCTTCAAAGGGGTAAGTTTTCAGTTGCGAATAGCTCAAAAGCTTTGACCCTGAAACTGTTAACATATGTTCTCACGTTTTACTCATTAGTCAACTTGTTTGTTTAGCTGGCGGAATATTTTTAGGCGACTTCATTTTTAATAGTTGATTCCTCTATGCCTCAAACAGTCGCATAAAACTATGCCCCCTCTGTTTAATTGCTGGTCTCAACGGAATAGCTGTAATCATCATTGATGATAAGTATCTTGTTGTCTCGCAGGTCAGACTTTTGAGTCAGAGACTCGGGGTGGGGTCCCTCAAGTCAACCCCCTTCCGCGGCATAAACGACCGGGAAGTATCAGAAGTTATCGTTCTCCTGACAGTGACATTATTCACCCATCACGACTTTCTCCTACTATTTTGCCCCCCAATTTCTTCTGCCTTCCATGTGCCTTCGGGCGATAATTGTTTTCTGAGGCCAAGACAACCGGTAAACATTGGCGCCTTCAATGTCCGCACTCTCCGACAAGTCGGTCAGCAAGCTGCTCTGGCTAGTACTCTCTCAAGTCTGGAGCTTGTGTGCTGCGTGTCGGAGACGCGAGTCTACGATTCTAGCACCGTTATCCACTTGAGCTCACCTCTAGATAACTGTCGATTCAAGCGCTTCTCTCTCAGGGTTTCTGGTGACGCCGAAGCTGAATCTCGCGGTCAAGCTGGAGTGGGAATCGCACTGAGTTCCAGAGCAGAGCAATGTTTGCTCGATTGGATCCCAGTGAACAGTCGCTTGTGCGCTGTCAGACTCAATACATCGGTAAAAGTCTGTCGACGCAAATCAGAAAGACGTTGTGTATTCATTATATCGGCGTATGCTCCAACGGACAGCTGTTCGGATGCTACCAAGGATGCGTTCTATGACGCCCTCGTTGACCTTCTGAAGCAAACTAAACACTCAGACATCATCATACTAGCGGGCGATTTGAATGCTCAGCTTGGTCGTCTTTCTCCAGAGGAGAAGAAGCGGCTGGGAGGTATGTTTGGTGTCCGGGCACAACGCACTGACAATGGCGACAGACTGCTGCAGCTGTGCGCATCCCATGGTCTCTATATTTCGAGCACCGCATTCCAACACAGGAAGAAGCACTGTGTTACATGGAGACCTCCGTGTGCTTCTCAGCCGTGGACACAGTTGGATCATATAGCAGTCAGTTACAGGTGGCGCCACTCTGTTAAGGACTGTCGTGCCTTTTGGAGCAACCACCTGGACTCGGACCATGCTGTTGTGCGTGCCCGTTTTGTTTGCGCAAAGGACACGCTCGCAAATGCAAGATACTTAACTGGCATTCGAGCGACGAGAGTGAGAAGAACTTTATTGTAAACCCACGAAAGAATACGCTTGTTCGTCCACGGTATAATAATGCGTTTGATAGAAATCGGATTCTTCTCCTCGTAAAAATCTTGGTCTCGAAAATAACGCGACTGTCCCCGTTAATTGCTCCCAAGACAAACCAAAAGACGGTGCAAAAAGCAGCTTTGTTCCGCTCCAACAACGTGTGCGACAAGGAGAAAATTACAAGGTATTTATATGGTGCATAGCGACCTACAAACATTCTCGAATCAGAAAATCGAAGGACAGTTACCAAAAATAGTAGTTAAGGTCACTAAGTCACCAGTCAATCGCGCCGACTTGACAGGTGGGCTGAACATTTTGAAGAACAGTTCAGCTGGCCTCAACCAGACCATGTGGACGACGGGACCCGAATGGTCAGTTATTGCATTCCAGACGGCCCTCCGTCGGAAGCAGAAGTGGTCCTAGAGCTCAAATTATTGAAGCGTAATAAGGCTCCTGGACCAGACCTCCTCTCTCCTTCTCTTTTCAAGGATGGCGGGGAAAGGTTGATATCAGAACTGACTAAACTCCTCCAGACGATTTGGGAGACTGAAGAGGTACCTCGCGATTGGTGCTTATCAACAGTAATTCCCGTTTTCAAAAAGGGGCCCGAAGTCTATGTGACAACCACAGAGGCATCAGTCTAGTGTCTGTTGCTCCAAGTTACTCACTGGCCTCATTTTACGTCGGCTCACTAAGCCCAGAGAAAGTCAGATACGTGAAGAACAGGCAGGATTCCGACCCGATTAAGGGTGCGTTGATCGCTAGAGGAGTCCAGCAGACGTGGTGTTGGGCTTCTTCTTGGTTCTAGGTTGACCGATCTGGAATATGCGGATGACATTGTCTTAGCCCCTCTGCCGAAGACATGCAGACCATGCTGAACAAGGTGAGTGACCGGGCTGGTTTGTATGGAATGCGCTTCGCACCTTCAAAGTGCAAAGTGTTACTTCAAGACTGGGGCATTTCCACTCCTACTTTCTTTATTGCAGGTAATCCGCTTGAGACTGTGGACAGTTTCACATACTTGGGTAGCACTATCTCGTCAGCTTGTAATATTGCTGATGAGATATCAGCGAGGATAGCAAAGGCACGAGTTGCCTTTGCCAACCTGCGTCATCTGTGGCGTCGAAAAGACGTTCGTTGTCTGAAAGGAAGAGTATATAATGCTTGTGTACGTTCTGTTTTGCTCTATGGTTCGGAAACGTGGCCTGTTCGCAAGGAAGATATCAACAAGCTTGCTGTATTTGACCATCGTTGTCTCCGCCAGTTAGCCCACATTAAGTGGACTGATCGCGTGAGCAATACGGCAGTTCGCCGGCGCGTATTCCGGAACGCTCGGGATGCGCGATCAATTGGTCAACTACTCACGTTGCACAGCCTGCGATGGTTAGGTCACGTACTCCGTATGCCAGCTGATCGTTTACCGTACCGGGCATTATATACTGAGACCACCAACAGTTGGGTGAAACCACGTGGTGGTCAAGCAACAACGTGGTCACGAAATATGAAGACCCTGACTGCTCCACTGAGTAAAGTGGGTAGGTGTCGCCTGCCTGGATGGGGTCCTCGTGATCACTCAAACCGCTGGTTAGAGACGCTGTGTCGCAGTCAATGGCGTACCTGCATCCATACCATTTCTAGTTCTTCCGCTTAGACTTCTATTAATTTTCAACCTTCTTAGTAACGTTTTTTCTAGGATATTCCTCGTCACTGTTGAGGTGAGCCTGAGCCACAGTACCTTCGCACTTGAGATGTTCCCCCTGGGAATCGGAGTTTGAAGCTGAATACACCACATGAGATCGTGCCTAACCTGGTTCAGTGAAAACCACCTAACGCAATTATTCGTGAGGTATGGCTAAGTAATGGAGCGAGACAACGGAACCCGTAAAGGGGCAATCCAGCTTTACTCTCACTCCAGACTGGGTTGCTTGTTTGCAAAGTTTTTTATCGGCCTGATGTTGAATGATTATGTACAGACATACGACCTCAATGCATAACGCTCTATCCTATCCTTCGCATTTATTCCAAAGTAATTGCCTGTCATATTTGTATGCAATTAAGCACCAGTATCAGTCTCTTATGTTGTTGCGAACTCGAATAGTTGACAGAACGTCCAAGTTTCCCATAAACGGTGTACCTGGCTGACATGTTAGAAACGTTAAGACAGAATACCACAACAATCGCCCGTCCGAAAAACTGAACAATAATAAGCAAACCTGACAAGCAAATAACCTGAAATATTCGAAAATCACTAGCCTGTGTAAAGCATGAAGCTTCAGTTGACATGGGAATAACGGGTTATTCCTGACGAGTAGCAAGTATGAACACAAAAAGTTTAGACGAACTAGGTGATGTGCATTTAAAAGAACTTCAATGGGGATACACGCCATTTCTTGAAAACATGTCAGCAGGAA
>LOND01002422.1:27753-56383 GCA_014220965.1 Paragonimus kellicotti
AAATAGGGAATGCAAATGATGGAGACGAATTTTCTCAGTTCATGGATCAACAACTTTACAGCCACTCTATCGGAAGGATGCTGGTGATACCACCATCTGAAGCTTAGACCCTGTTTCCCGAAAACTTACATCCTACCTGCGCTTGAAATCATCAGCCGATATCGTCGTCACGACGGATTCTCGTAAGGTGTTTCAAACTGGGCACATCGGAGTGTCGACTGAATATTATATGCAAGCCAAGTGATATTGTGACTTTAGCCAATAGCGTTGTTGTAGTGATTTTGGCTGCGCAAAGCAGATCTGCAGCGAATGGTGTGTTTAACAATAGAGCTTCTGTGCGAAGCGTAAGACACCTCTAGTGTATTTCTACGTTCGAAAGAACGGTGCAGATGAGCACATCCACGATATATTTTAAAAAGTAATGCTTGTGCTACAGAGGTAGAATTTTTCCTTTTGTACATATATTGAAAAATCTTTCAGTACAGCCGAACTTCGGTCAGTACGTCACCTATCTACTAGCGTCATATTGTGGTTAATAGATCAGGCATCCGTCAAACTTTCATGCTGCACTTATGTAATGGCGCCACATGGCTATAACCGCCATTCTTATCAAATAGGGATCAGTAAAGTGCATGCAAATCGACTTTACTAGAAGTGCCAATTGATATGCCTTTCGTGGAAAACAAACACGTTCAACAGGAGCGTTTTTTATACCAGACTGCCTATGAAAATCAGGTAACCCACAACCACTGCAGAGAGCCGTTTTTGCCGCACGGTATGAATAGACCTGCTAGGCGATCGCACACATTACAGATTGACATATCGAACGGTGAGTGAACCATCTATGTGCTCATCACGGTGTTCTGATCGTCTTCTCTTAGTATACGTCGACGCTTTCTGAGTCAGATTTGTCTTTTCCAGATCGCCACTTGGCTGGTCACCAATCATACCTCTCAACGTCGACAGAACAGACGTTCAACGCTGGATAATAAGCACGCATCCAGCTCACTCATGGATTGACGCTTTAATCTCTTCGTTTTGTAAAGAAGAATGATTGCACCCTCCCTAAACGTCTACGAACTGTTATCACTAACTCTGTTGTGGGCAACGCTGTTTGGCGATTTTTGTGTGGTCAGCCTACGAATATTCTTGAATTTCACTCAGTACGACAAAAGAAGTGCCTATGGTGCACTGTTCGACTGCTGATAGTACTATAAAGCATCAAATGGGCGACCGTAACTACACGAAGACGTAGTATATTTAGTGAAAAGTTGAATGTTTACAAGGCAAAAACGAGCACTGCCAGTGCAACGCGCTGTACATCCAATGTACCTGCGTAAATGCACGCATTCATGAATCCCCGGGATATCTGCCAGTTAGATTTCTATCCATTTTTAGCAGTCCGATGCTTCGGTACTTCTGTCTCATATTCCGACGGCTTGTCAAACCATTTCGTTCCTTAGTTTTGCCGGCATTGAGCTGCTTACACCGTCATTGAACTTAATCTGCACTCTAGTTCACTCATATTCAGTCCGTAATGATATCCGTTCTAGTTGCTGGCGTGATAGACTCAAGGCAGATGACAGAAGCGTGGGAGAGGAATCATGAAATCACCATCAGGCCCTGATGTCTAACTTGATCTGATTTGAGGTTGTGCGGTTGTGCCTTACATTTTCACTACTGATGAGTAGTCTAGAATTTTTATTGACAAACTGGGCATCGTTCACATGTAATCACAGCTTTTACACTCAGATGTGCTTTCAACTTACCTCTTTCCAAAAAGCCACATTGGAGTTTCGTTCCTACTTGAACCCATTCCTGCCTCGTACGTGATTCGAACTTCGGTTCACCTGCTTGTTGACCAGCGCGTAGTTGAGTGTGTTCAAATCACCACATCTAAATGGACAGCTGCATTTGCAGGTTTACGTGATTGTTTTAGTAGGAAGCGTAATGAGTGTCCTGTTAATTCCAGACAATAACCTCGCGATCAGAACTTCCCGGATACCTCGAACGCTTAGTCTGATAAACACCTAACTTGGTAAACGCGAAGCTCGCGATATAAGTAGGTTTATTTGGGCTTTACAAACGTACTTTATTTTATGCGTTCAATATGGCGCATATGCTAGCACGATGATTCACTGTATATATCATGATAGTTGGCATAACAATCTTTGGTGACTGAATCTCTTCAGTGACACTACACCCATTGTTTTTAATGTTTCTGTCACTAAATCTAGTATACAGAACTGTCCAGTCCCGGACATTGTGTTGATTCAGGGAGCTTGTTTACAGAGAAATGCACATCAGGATTTACACACATTTAGCTTGACAATCTGCTTTCCGGGTAACAACCCTGCAACCTCTCCGTTGCTCTTAAGCGGTATTTAAAATATTGTGTTAATACTTGTGACAATGTAATCACGGGCAACCGTGATACTCTCGACAAAATTCAAAATGTTATAATTGCGCGTTAGTTTATTTTTATTTGTTGCTTAATTGAAAATTGCGATTCATGCGTATCAGTGCCGTTGCACATGATTTTCTACCGGATCGTCTAGCTGCATATTTCAAGTATTATGTTTGCTTCTTGATCGATAAAATCTGTTCGTTAAGGTCCAGACTGTGGTAGTGAGTTGGAGATTCGATGATGCTGACTGTTTTTTCCCCGGTTCGAAGCGGCCGTCCAACATACTAACCGTTCATTTTCATTCCAGAGATAATTGGAGAATACGCTAGTCTTCTCTGTTCGTAATTATATCCTCCACACAATATCGTTTTTAACTATTTCAGTCTTTATCACTAGGTCTCTAAACAACGGATTTGAATATTTCGATAACTTTTATTCTGGACGATCTTGCCAGCCACCTATCAAAATGGCAACTGGCTTTAAAGTTCAGCACATTAAATTCGGAGTTCCTGCTGACATGTTTTCAAGAAATGGCGTGTATCCCCATTGAAGTTCTTTTAAATGCACATCACCTAGTTCGTCTAAACTTTTTGTGTTCATACTTGCTACTCGTCAGGAATAACCCGTTATTCCCATGTCAACTGAAGCTTCATGCTTTACACAGGCTAGTGATTTTCGAATATTTCAGGTTATTTGCTTGTCAGGTTTGCTTATTATTGTTCAGTTTTTCGGACGGGCGATTGTTGTGGTATTCTGTCTTAACGTTTCTAACATGTCAGCCAGGTACACCGTTTATGGGAAACTTGGACGTTCTGTCAATTATTCGAGTTCGCAACAACATAAGAGACTGATACTGGTGCTTAATTGCATACAAATATGACAGGCAATTACTTTGGAATAAATGCGAAGGATAGGATAGAGCGTTATGCATTGAGGTCGTATGTCTGTACATAATCATTCAACATCAGGCCGATAAAAAACTTTGCAAACAAGCAACCCAGTCTGGAGTGAGAGTAAAGCTGGATTGCCCCTTTACGGGTTCCGTTGTCTCGCTCCATTACTTAGCCATACCTCACGAATAATTGCGTTAGGTGGTTTTCACTGAACCAGGTTAGGCACGATCTCATGTGGTGTATTCAGCTTCAAACTCCGATTCCCAGGGGGAACATCTCAAGTGCCGAATTCGACTTATAGTAGCTGCCCTATTGTAAAATCATTCTCAGTTTGACGTCCTCCTTATACGCAAATCCCCCTTATGTAATCGTCTTCCAAATTTTTTTAAATCTGCGTTGTTGCACAATTTCATTTCAGTTTGAGGCGTGGAAAGCTGAAATGGAAAAGATGATAGGCTTCTGTCGAACTGAGACGAAACCAGCCATTTACTTCCGTCCCAAGGTGCAAAATGATGAGGCCAAGCGTCGCGTGCAAGAAACAGCGCAAGTGATCCATGGTAAGAAGCTTTCCTTCTGGATGCAGCTTATTCCGTTGAAAGTGGGATGCACTCTATCTGTTCTAGTAATAACTCGTTGATTTTGCAATATGGTGCTCAGACTATTTTTCTTAGACCTTAATATGAATTTATTGCTGTTAGGTAGTACTCCTTTGAGGTGCTTCTCACACTTTTCCGTATACAAGGTTAACTGTTTCGCAGATAGTTTTCGAATAATATTCAGTTCGTTAGATCACCAAGTTGGTGGTGTACGCTGCTTAACCTTCTACTCATAGGCGGTCCGTTTTAATATTCAGTGATTTCACCTCACCACCGAAAGTCCATCGCACTACATTGCCTCCGAGAAAAGTTCACTACATTGGTACTCTTCGATGACGTCCTGTTATATGCCATGTTTATTTTCAATTCACGGTGTTCTGTTACTTACCGGTATGTCCACTCACACTGCCTGTTAAAAGTTTGATTTTCCATCGATATTGTGCTTGCTTGCAGTTTTCTTTTTATCACACTTCGCTCGCAAGGGTGTTGGGTATTGAGTCGACCCCTATGTGATTCCTACCTATCCTGAATTCGCCTGGTAATCCGTCACAGTAGTTATCCTGCGCCTCAAGTTTATTCATGCGTACGCGTGGCTGTAACAAGCTGAGTGAGTCATGCTTCAATGCTCGACTTATAAAGTACGTACACAGCGTATCGAGTGAGGACGGCTGATGTAAATTATCGAAGCAGGCAACGCAGGAAACCGGGTTTTCGAAACTTCCGCAACAACTGATTAAAATACGCCGCCTTCGGGAACACTGTTTACTGTTAAAGTTAATTATAACTAACCATCATTAATGCTGGTTGTTTTTTCAATGAGGTTCCACTTTTGCTTTTTCCATTCGACATGGTGTGCGCCCGCGGCTAACTAGTGGAATAATGACTCACTGATCTTTTATAGTTATCAGGGCACGTGGATGACTTACGTCTCACGTCATCATCATCATCATAGACAGCAATACATCAGTGGTTCACACTGATGCTTAACTGCCACACAACCACGAAGGAAAAAAACCTACATAGGAAGAAGAAAAAGAAAGGAGGGAAGGGGACCTAACTACTAAAAATAGCTACGTCTATATTCAAACATACATCAAGGTGCCTACACCTTGCAAACAAACAACCGAGCTGTAAGTGAAAGTAAGGCGTCATCAGCAAGACAGCTTCCTTACGGCTTTCACTGCCCCGCGTCATTAAGTGCACTCACTTCACAGACAACTCGGCCAAACAACGACAACATTCACGCCACTGAGCTCGATTAGCCGCCATCTCACCTAACGTCTCAAGCCACCGACTGTGAGTCGCGAGGGCCCCAGCCCGGGAGACGAACCCGATCTACAGTGACCAACCCCTTCGTGAACGATTTCATTTGTCTACGCCAGGTCATCATCTGTCCACCTCGCACCTTGCGCCAGTCGGCAAACAGTGCTCGGTGTGGCAAACGACTAGCTGGCATCCTTAGTACATGACCTAACCATCTAAGTCTGTGCAAATGTAGTGACTGAACAAAAGAACTCGTTTGACAATCAGTGCCAAACACCCGCTTCCTAACCTCCTCGTTGCTTACTCGCTGGTGCCACCCGATACGAGCGATTGAACGCAGACATCGGTGGTCAAATACCTGAAGACGGTTCACGTCCTCTACCCTGAGCGGCCAGTTTCGCTGCCGTAAAGTAATACAGCCCTCACTGTCGCCTTATATACGCGACCCCTAAGAGAGAATACCTCTCTGTCGCCATAGGTGTCTCAGATTAGCGAACACCGTCCTAGCCTTAAAAATACGCGCTTCTATTTCATTCCCTACACCTCCGCCGCCGCTAATGCAGCTTCCCAGGTATGTCATTTCGCATCTCGCAAACACTTAGCGAAACTATGCCTTTGTGGTCACAACGTTTCACCCGAATTAGTTGCTTACAAGAGAGGGAGGGATTGTGCAACGCGACCGCTGACAGTCTTTCATCTGTTAAGAAGTCTGTCATGTCTAAATCATTTCTATCCGCTTAATTTCTTTTGTGTCACGCGACTAGTTTGACTCTATAGGCCTGCTTTTTCTGATTCCGTTTCCGTCAGTTCCTCGGCTTTCAGTTTTCCACAGTAACGTATGACCCAGACTACCGACTTATTATGAGTTTCTCCCGTTGGCATTCTCTCGTGTCTTCTTTTCTCAGAAGTTACAGCTGGTAACAGTTTTTGAACATGCTGTTTCAGATTGAACCAGTGGTTTTGATTGCTGCTCTAATTTATCCACATTTAAAATGTTTACTTTTATTTATTTATTTTTGTCTTAACAACTGACAGAACTCATTAAGCACAGACAGCGAAAACTTGATTTGGGTTTCGAAGAAACCGCAACCTTACGTCGCCGACAGTTCGCCTCGCAAAGTGAACCTAATCAGTTTGACGATGTGGACGCTGATGATACTCGCCGACCTCTACGTGATTGGTCCTCGCCACAAAAACCTAATACGCAGAGTAGCTCGGTGCACTCTATGGGAAACACACAGTCTCAATTCACTGCCGGTGGCCGTGCAAAAACACAGAAACTCCGATCCAATTCAACAGCTCCGGCTGATTTTGGCGAGTTGTCCGATGCCAGCGAAACGTTTGCCATCGGGGACGAAGAACCATTACTCATGGAAGAGGAACACCTACCTGCTAACAGTGGACAATCTCCTGCCAGAGATAAATTTAAAACAAGGGACAAGCACTCTGAAAATGATTCATTCCTGTCCGCCAAAGTGGACACGAGAACCGTGCGGGTGTCCGCGAATGAGTCAGCATATCCTCATTCCACTTCTTACTGACCGTTGCCTGATTTCAGTCGAATCCCAAGGCGTTTTATTCTTCGCATTATCACCAAGTCCATTATTGTACAGAACCCGCTTTGCTCACATGCTCGGCGTGCCCCTCATGCCGCTGTAGTAAGAAATTGATTATGTTCCCGTTTGATAAAAGTATCTCCGGGTCGATTGGGTCCAATAAGCAAATCACCTCTTTTGCAGGTGTGTACATGTGTGTTTTCAACTCAGTTGTATTTTTTGCTTGTACGTGTTTGCACACGTGCGCGTGCACAGTCTTCAATACACGGCATCCTACTGAGCTTGTATGTTCTCATTTTTATTGTTGTTGAGAATGATATTGTGATTTGTTGCATACTCGATTCTTAAGCTACGTTAACTGAAATTTGGTGGACAGAGTTCATTTGCTATGGCTGTTCTGAATGTACTGAGTTCAGCCGGCTTTGAACGGGCCAAATTTCTCCATAGATCGTAAATCAGCCTATCTTTCGGATAGTATCAGATGCTTAGAGATGTAAGGTGCATACCCGCTTCACCTTGACGGTCTAATATCAGAGCTCAGGTTGCACTAGTTCACAATATCTCGCATGTACCGTTATTCAGTGGGTGCATATGTTGTGAGGCGTGCTGTTTCTATTAAAACGGCATCGCTCAGGGTGGTTTTCTCTACAAGCAGTAAGTGATGGTGGGAATGAATAGAATTTTTCGCGGTTACTCATTTTCTCAGGGAAAGTGTGTGTTAAACCGGTGCAAGTGCAAATGCGCTCAGGGGATGTCCGCAATGAGAGCCATTGTAGTCATAACCGGACATCACTGTGGCATTAATCAACGACGTGTGCAGCCCTTAGGGTCGCTACATTGTTGCACGGACAGATTTGAAGGCGCGTTAAATCACGGACTTTCGAGTAAAACAACCCCTCACCATTTTCGCCGCTGGGGCGTTTTTGTTCCGAAGTGGTTTCAACCTTTAAATACATTCCTGTTTTACGCCTCTCAACCGGCGAACCGTATGTGAATTCATAGTTTAAATGTTTTTCTGCCGTATGTAACCTGATGAGGTAGCATGAACTATATTTTCCTCATAGTGTTTGCTTGGGTTCTCACAGTTGCTCTCCGTAACTCTACCAGGCCGTCGTGGTTCTACCGCTTGTCGGCGAGCACCTGTTCACCAGGCAAGACCGTTTAGATCGTTACTTAGCTGAAGGTTGTTGCCCCACGTACGAACCGGAGACGCGCCCAATTATTAGTTATGTCAGATTCGCGGGGATGGGATGGAGCGTTTGCCAGTAGGATTTTATGAGTTCAAGCAAAGAAACTGTTGAGAACAAGCAAGCTAGTGTTGAATCCTGTTACTTATGTGATTTGGTGTCTCTATTACAAACATGCAGCGCCCGAAATACTTACAAGGTCGCTGGTTCTCACCGTGGGAAAGCTCGTTAACTACATGAACCTGTATAAGCTTGGGATGTTGTTTCATATAACTGATTTTGGTGTTTAAACAGCTAAGAAGAAAGCATCATACGTGTGCGAAATACATATCTGGTTACTGCATGTTACCTGACGTTTACGACCTTCATCGAACTTTCTGACATCATTCTGTTTTCTTGTTTAGTGAGCTGTGTTTACTTACCAACTAGTTTTGAATGCGGTTTTATTTACTTGTTAAATCTAAGGTCATTTCATTTGTTGTATTAGTGGGGGGGGCATTTAACAGGAAAGGTGAAGCGGTCGAATTGGGTCCACTCTGATAGAGAAGTGTACTGGACAGAGATTTCTAAATGACTGAACATGTCAACAATCACCATGGAAGATCTTTTAGTGCATACCTCATCTTATTGTATAAATAAGAGATTGAGAGGAGAAAGGTTGTCACTAGAATTAAAGACATGTTCGGGTTGTCTCAAATTTGATAGCAAATGCTTTTTATCCGAGGACTATTTTACAGTTGATGGACGGAAGAGCCATTAACTGACGCTCCGCGTCCGACTTGTTATTCATTCCGTTACTGATCGAATCGCGCGTACAACCTCGCTTAGAATGGGGGAAACATGTCGTTTGGAAGGATCATTGCGACGGCATCACCCTAGGCGGTGATGAGAATCAACCTGAAACTTGTCGACGGTTTGACTTACTACTTGCCCGACTTACGGAAGACATTCAGTTGCACTGAATTGCAACAAGACTTCCAGGTGGGCTTTTTTTTCTAGGGGAGCAGCCAAATGTCAAAACCTTCGCAAAATGTCTGCTGCTCGTTGGTATTCAGATATGCAATGGAAATTTCGTATTCCAGCAACACAATAATGCGTCTGTACACGTATCTGATGTGTGCACCTGGCGGTTTTTGTACTGCGATATCATTTCGGTTGTCCTGCACACGGTCCTGATATGAACCTCGTAGATAATCTGTTAAGCACCTTCGTAACAAAAGCGTATGCATCCGAGCAACGTTTTTTTAAAGAACAAACTATTTTTTTCAATGAGTGACGGATAGTCCCCAACTCTGTTATGAAAAGGTATAAAAGGTGTGTTTCGCGTTTGAAAACCATCAGGAAACAGACTTTGTAAATCCTCCAAAGCTTGATTCACATTCCGCTTGTTCAGCGTGACCCGAGGGCCGTCCGATCTCCTCTCGCCAACTATGTGAGGGATGATGTTCTAGATGGAACACTGGGAGGTTACGCGGACCTCGATGTGGCGCATCTTTTAAGTGGTAAGCTTACTAATAGTGAATGTGCTTTATTTAATTCTTTTCCAGAGAGCGTGCAGACCATGCTTAACTCTTCAAATGACTTGGCTAGTCTGTGTGTTATGCATAGTGTTACAAGATTGGCGTGGCACCGATTCTGCCTTTGTTTGTTGTAAGCAAGCCGCTTTGGTAATATCATCTCATCAGCATGTAACATAGCTGACAAGAATAGCAAAAGCACGTGGTGTGTTCGCTATTTTGATCATTAAATGATGACAACCGTCGGCTGCTTGTACGATCGTGAATGTTCCAATACCTATGGCATGGTAGAACTAATCAGTGCAACTACGATCACGTTAGATTCCTTCATGAATTTGCTTCTTCCTGGGTTTCGTAAATGGGCCATATCGAGCCAGCGAATAACTTGCATATGATAGACAAAAGACACTTCTGCAGTTGGTTCATGGTTTTTGCCTCCTCCGAGGGATCAGGAAATGCTGTTAACCAACATTGTTCTGAGGTACCTCTTCATTTTCTTAAATCGTTCGAAACGGTAGAATAGTCTCTGTGACCAACCATTCTCTAGTATATCTGAAAAGAGAACAGAGTATGGACTTGGAGCTGTACTTCGTTTTCATAAACCAGTTTGGCTTCCCACGGAGAACTGTTTGGATTACATTAGCCAACCATTTGTGTCCTCTCATCAGTACAGTTGAATCTTCCGCGGTAATATTGAAGTGGTTAATCTATAGAAAGCCATCTTTTCTTTGATCGGGCAACCTGATCATTACTCACAAGCGAAAGTGGTTGAGCGTTCACATATGATAATTCGGTCGTGCCTAATGTGAGGTCAATGGCGCAGTGGTCAACACGGTTGCCTCATGAAAGCGTGGCCGGAGTTCTAGTCCCGGCAGTGGCAAGGATATGCACTACTGACGAGCTCTAATGAGAGCGAAACTCGAGTCTAGTGCTTCTTTTCGAAAGGGGCCGACTGGAAAGTCTATGGGAATGCGACAGCTGCGATCAATTGTGGGTGATGTTCAATCTATTTGAAGAAATTTTTTTATCATCTCATGTGCCAAGTCTCAATTTTAACTTATGAATGCGTCATTTAGGCTCAAATACGGAATTCGAGCAGTTGACAGTTACTTCTGGGGTTACTTGATTGTAATGCTATCTGGGTTATTGCTGTCTTTGATGATGACTTTTCCAGCACTAGCATGTTACACTATTGATGTGCCAAGGTTTCAGTGTATACCGTAACATTTTATATTGCCTGAATTCATGGAACTGACTGATTAGTTTACCTGTGCCACATGGAACTAAAACTGATAATTTGCCGTTCTCAGGTTTCCCTCATGACATCGTTGAATCAAGGCGATGGATCCATTCCGACTGAACCCGACAGCCAGATAAGTTCTCGTGAGGCTCTGATTAACCGTTTGGCTGAGCGCCAGACGCAGTTAAAAGCAGCACAACTTCAGCGCATTCAGCAGAAGAAAAATGATACGACTTCCTCACGCGGTCACTCTGAAAGAACCAGTGATTTTCTTCACAGGTTTCTGCAAACGAAGGCCGAGATCTTGGCCGATTTGGATGAGGCATCGGAAAAATTAACTGAAGGCATGCTCAGTACACACGAAATCACCCAAGTATGGTCATCGCTTTTCTTTGTATTCCAGTGCATGCCCTGTAGTCAATTAATATTTTCTTATGTAAAAGCGCCTAATACAGATGTGAAATATCGTTTCAATGTACAGCGATAAGCTTGAATGATGTAAGTCGCATTTTTAGAGTTTACGGATGTTAATTCACGTTTACTCTTCGGTTCTAACTGTCTTAATAAAGACCATGATGTTACTGACTATCGGACGTTCCGTCGGTTTGAGCTCATCGCCTCAAAGACATCGTGACAATTTCGTCGAATACATCCGGGTTTTCAGGCACACACATGCACGCAAATTACTTCTTGTATCGTCAGTTTCTGGTAAAATCTGTCAGCTGTGTAGCTAACTGCCTTAACTGACCTCACACTGTTATTTCTTTTCCATTTTCACGGCACATCGGATTACTGTTGACATCAAAGCCGTTCGATGTTTGGCTCCTAGTGTTAGAACATCGAATGACTCGGCTATTCCTTGAACATTAGTCAGGCACTCATATGACTTCCTATTAAATTTAAGATCTGGCCTGTTTATCTTGGGTATGCAAGTGTCCAGTCATGACTAAGATACACTGAGCTCCGTGGTAGCTCTATGGCAACAAGTCAAACTGACAATGATGCGACTACAACTCTGGTTGTCGTGGCTGTTCCCGTCTGCGTCCGGTTCCGATATAATCCAGCATGTCAAACTGTGATATGAAAGCCGTGGGCTGCTATGTTTAAGATCCAAGTTAATGACCCCAAATTGATTATATTGTTGGCTGAAAGCGCCCGTCGACATTGCAGTGTCGTGCCCGCAAAATTTACTGGTTGATCTTTTAGAATTTTCTCCGTTGCTCTTGCATCTCAATATGAAGCCCGGTTGATTATATCTCTTTCTCAGACTCCGCTTCTGCATTTACGCAGACTGTCAGAAGTTACTCCACAGACGAATTCTTGTAACAGCTGGCATCTTTACCTTAACAGTCATCCATTGTTTTTTTTCATGCCATAATCCGCTTTGTTTGTATATCGGCTGACGGGAGTTTCGATATCACAAAGGTCTTAACTGTGTGTGCTACTGAACGAGTTTTGGGAAGCGTCGATTGGTTTTACAATTGGCAAACGGTTTGTCCTTGGCTCTACAAAATATCTCACTGTTAGTGCAATAGGATGTTATTTCAGAAACCAGTGTGAAATATACCAAACAGTTGGGACGTAGTGCAGTACAATGTGTTCAGGTTTTCTGTTGTTTTTTTTAACAGAGAAATAAAAACAGTGCATCTGGACCACACAGCACTGACTGTCTCTGACATATACCTACACCTTGGAAGCATGTCAAATCGAGATATCACTACCCCCTCAAAAGTCCGCTTTATTCCCTGTTGAAAGATAGTTTCAAAATCAGGGTTTATGAATCTTCGATTGTCTATGCCAGACGGATCGGGTCAACACTTAACCGTTGATCCTGTTGGCTCTACCGGTTGATTGCCCGAAGTGACCGTGAGATGCGTGCCGGCCAAAGCGTTTATGAAGCAGGTAGTTTTCAAAGCCATTTGTGCCGATTCAACACGGTCAGAGCTTTCTCATCAATTGTTTCATTGCGACTAAGTCGTTCGTGCACTAAGACGGTTTCAGCAGCAATAAACCAATTCAGATTTGGATAGCAGGATTTGCAGTTTCCCAGTGTGCACTCTACTTGGAAACCGTATAATACAATATGTGATCTCATAAAGTCGTGGTGTGTAATAATTAGGACTGTTTTATCATATTGCTCACGAGTGGACTATGGTGAATATGCTCGTTAAATTTGAATTTATTTCTTTGTTTTTCCTTCGAAGCTATTGGATGTCACTGTGCTTCGTTTGGAAGAATTGCAGAAATCGCTCAACGATGCCACTCTCTATCTTACTGCGTTTGATTCTGAACAGGCCCGATTGGAACTCAAAGTGGGTTGTGCACTGTTCGACCAAATTAAACCACGAAATTCCTGAAAGAGAGCATGAATAAGACTATTTATTTGGTATTTGTTTGCGAACTGACGCGTTGTAATAACCCGCTTTCGTCGTCGTTTGTATGCATCCGGAGAGTATTGCGAGGCGAGGTTAGAATTTCGATTGCCAGGGCAGTCGATCTCCTGGATCATTTGGTGGATTCCATGAGACAGTGGGACGGGTGGGTAACCGAGTCCAAATGTGAAATTTCCGAGCTCCTGGCGTGGCTTCGTAGCTCAGCTGGTAGAGCGCTTGCCGCGTTTGGGCATGGTGTTTCTGTCGCTGGTTCGAATCCAGCCGAAGCCCTGACTTTTCACAATTGGGTCTCATCTAAATAATCAGATCTGCCAAATTGTCCAGTAGTATTTGTTACTTTGTTTCACAAGTCGGAAAACACATCCAGTGTTACTGCAGAACTACGAAACAAACTCAGATATTAAAACGAATTAGTTAAACGGAAAAAGGATAAAGTATAGTGTTAGATGTGTGACGAAAGAAAAGGACGAACACTTTCAGTTTATATTGCGAGCGATTTTGCAGTTTCCTTTTGAGTAACAGAGGGCCGCGATAATGACCAGAACAACACTCCGGCTATAAACTGGGACGTCTGGTCATACTCTTCAACGTTGTTAATCAGCAACACCCGGCGCCTTTTGAATCTCGGGCAGAATGATACAAGTGAAGCGATAGTCTATGTCCGGTTTCCTCATGATTTTTCTTCTAGCCACACCCATGGGACGCAAACAAAGCGCCGGGTGGTCATGCGTAGGATAGGTCTGTTATTTTAAGCAACGGATCGAGACTACTTCGAGTACGAGAAGGTCTCCTTCCCCAATACATCACTGCGCACATAGTTTTGTCACCACACGCATGCATTGCTTCGCAGTCAACGATAATCGCTGATAACTATGGTACAACTTCCAAGGCAAACGAAACGTTCGACTAAAGCCAGAATATCACAACCTAGAGTTTGCGCAGATGCAAGCTCTTGTTGGTCTTGAATTACCTTGTACTTTGGTGGCGCAAAGCCCGTATCATATCGTGGCACCTTATGCAAGTGGCCGGGGACGTTTCAGATTGCCTGTCCATTGTTGCAAAGCCGAGTAATTCTATCGGCTCAGTCTAAAATTCTGTTTCCAGGAGGAAGTTCCACGCCGCCGTTGAAAAAATCGTTCAAACCTTTGCATGGAAAAACAATTGAAATAGGACGGCCTTGCTACACTCCGCTGGAAACAGGGAAGGGTTGCGAGAGTCTGCTATGATCTCTAACCCTACCGAAAGCCTAACCATATAATACCTTTAGATCAGATACTTGCTTATGAGGCATCCCACGGAACTGTGCTGTCAACAGAATAAGTGGTTACCATGATATTTGGGAAAGGGACTATTCCTGGTCGTTGATGAACGCGGTGATTTCGAACAGCTGACAGAGGGTGAAGATTTGATTAATTTATCCACAGGTTGCACAAAATCCAACTTGCTCTTCACATTTTTGGATTATCTGCGAAGCATAATGGACATCAACAGTTTAGGCGCAACTGAAATCAGACTGATTCATTGATAACTGACCGATATGTTGAGGGAGTATCCCTTAGAGATGATAATGATTACCGATTCCCCTCAAGTCAAGGGATTTTCTTCGCATTCCGGATTTCAGGGAATAGAATAAGCAACCTACCGATGGGCTTATCCATACTATCTTCGACTAGTTAGAGGGAGACTGGGTACTCTGCGTATTCCTATTCGGATCTCCGTTTCTGTAGAGAGGCTTGCAAATGAGGCCACAACTAGACCCATAATTCTGAGCAGTTGATGCAATCACTTAGTTGAACTGTAACTAAAAAGCTCTACCCAAGGTTCCAGACATCTTTTCAGGTTATCTGTCGACCATTGCTTCACAGATTGTCTTATTGACACTACTGGATCAAATAGAGTGGGATCGCTTCAGAAGCTAATTCTATCCGAGTCACACGTTCTTACTACCAGGTCGCATCCCAAGGTACTCACTGTCAGCCGACACTGATTGGCGTATGTCGAAGATTTTAGAGAGATGCGCAAAAACTGAGCGGTCGTCGGCACGAGCTAACTGTGAACAGCTAGAATTGACCGAATGAAAAGATGTATGTAGGTACGTCCAGCATTGATTTAACCTGCTTGATGGCATTTTGTTGGTTGACTAGTGCGCCTGAATCGGACAGCTTGTTTACGTCTGGTGGCGTGGGCTCGTTGTGTGAAGCACCATCGTAACCAGACACTTCGGTGCAGATCAGCGCATGAACAATCCAAGAAAATCTCCTAGTACGAACGGCAGTCTTGCATACAACCTCAACGTCGTTAGCCAATTGCATTGTGGTCGGCTTGGGTCCACACCTGTGACAAAGGAGGACGCTAGATGACGGACTGACGGTTTGCTCGATGAATGTTCACACTTGTTAGGGACAGACTGTGGTTTCGGGAGAAACCTGTTATCCGACCGAAAATTGTCGATGCCGATATGCCTCGTTAAGTGAGCCTTACCTGAAGTCCGACCCAATCCTCCGACCAGAAATGATTAGAGGCCTGACGAAGAAGGATGGTAGAATTAGTATTTGATTGTCCCTCGGCTCTAGTCTGTATCTTCCGTGCGGGTTAAACCGGCCTGCTGCTCTGTGTGCATATTGAAAGCCACTATTTTCAGAAGATATATGAGGTTTTAGAAAATCAGCGTTATTAGGTTTAATGTTTTGATAGGTTCGCCAAAGTGGTCGTGTCAGGGAAAGAAGTTGGGCTTCGTCTTTCACTAGAGGCATCACAGCAACACATGACCAGTGGACTGCAACAGGAGAAAAAAGGTTTGTGTGCATTGGTTGGATATGACACTTAGCAAATTGACTCCCGTTAACAGCGAGACGATTGGTTATGCATTGTTTGTGGGCAGGATAATATCTGGTTGGCTGGACCGAAGGGGTTGGCTTAAGTGGTCTTACCCTTGGCTTATGATCAAGGGTCTGACCTGCAAGACAACCAGGTGAAACCCAAAGTTCAATACCCATTGAGCAAATGATCAGTTTGTTGGTTCATACCTCCTTCGGGTGAGGTTCAGCCATTCGGAATGCACAACGCACAATACAAGCAGCATCAGCTAGGCATCGTGCGAGTCACATTCACGAGACGGTTGGGCGACAATGATACGTGCAGGATAGTTTGTACCATGTAATATAGTTCTAACAGAACGCCGCACAAACAGCATACCGAAATCTGGATTCTTTTTTAGATAGAAAATTATGACGTGCAAATAAACTTTTTTCATTAACAAATTTGAACAGAGAAGTCAGAAACAGTTTTTTGCACAATGTATCTCTCGAGCACATTTCGCTGCATCTCATCAGGTACATACTGCAGGTTTATATTAGCAAAGTTCAATGGATGTCGTAAAGCCAAACAACCAAAATCGACAACCACAAGCTTATCAGTGCGCATCAAATATCATGGCAATCTGTTACTGATGAGCAGTTCATTCTGTACGCAGGGGTGGTTTCCATTTGTTAATCGCTATCGCCCCCGCGAACCGGAAAAGCCTTCGACTTGTTGCGTAACTTCTCCGAAAGGCCTTCTCCGGATTCATTTGAGGTCGTATATCAACACGTGTCGAACAGTTGATGATAACGGTTCTTTGTGGTCTATCATCTTCTGACCCGATTAAGACATTGCAATATCCATGAGCGTTTTGCGAACCCAAACTGGAATGTGTTCGTTGACCCGATTACGTAACTGCCGCTCCGTCCTGCCTATGTAAGTGGCCCGGCACTCACACGAGAATTCATAGATGATGTAAGATTTGGCGTAGAGATGTTGAGATTCTGGTAGTGGTGAACGGCATGGCCGGTTGAGTCGCGTGGAACGTACAACCCATAGCTGCCGTGAGACGGGTTTTCAAGAGTAATAATGTCACCTTTGTAAGAAACGGAGGCAGATATTCATTTTAAGGACTGTTGAAGCCATTGTGGCTTCTGAATTTCTCAACAAATGCTGGTGGATAGACGTTTTCTTTGGACGTGGCTCTCAGCAACAATATCCTGGCCGTTGCTCCTCTGGAACAGATTCGTCTTGTACGAAAAGACAGTTTTCACCAGGCCGCGCTTTTATTGGATCTATGCAGAACTGTAGAAGTTCAGGTACTGCCTTGTCCAAGTGTGTTTCGGGCAGACGAACTGCAGTACGGGTCCGATATTATGGTGATTGATTTTGTCGTTTGTTATATAAACCCGCAGGCTGCAATATGCACCTGATGAAATGCAACGAGAGGTATATTTATGTTATCCCAAACTCAGCCTGATAATGTGATACGAACCGAGGATGAATGATGCACTTCTATATTTTAGCCATCTATTTCTTCATGAAACAAAAAGCTGATGTGGATTCTTCAAACGATTCGTTCTTTGCTTTTAATTTGTCGTCGATCAGTCAGCTAATAGCTATGGTTTTCAGTTTTAAGGAATAGTGCAGACTGAGTTAGTAGTGCCATTAGCGTTTATTTTCTGATATCTCTCCGACACTTATTAACTCTACATACACGCATGCGGTATAAAAGTGTTATTCATCTGATGTCAACTCTTATATTGACTTAGGAACATTAGGGATGGATGCCTTTATCATTAAAAATGCAAGACGTGTTGTTTAACCACTGCTATATCGGAACACTTTTAAGCTTGTCTGAAATCATTATTCACCATTTTCAGAGTTTGGTCGTCATTTTCCATTCAACAATCAATTGCAATAAACCGCTGTTTGATTCCGACGCTTAACTACCATGTAATGAAATATGTAAGCCAAAATTACGTGCGATTTAAATTTAAAAAGCGTTTCTTTTCTGCTTTCTTCAGTTCGTTTTCGTAATTTATCATTCGCTTTTTTATTTTTAACGAACGCTCAGTCTGCCTTCAGTTGTATCAAACGTGTCGTAGTTCAGAGATAGCCATTTTGAATAAGGATGGGAATCATATACATAAAACCTAAATGTCCACATTTGCCCGTTTACAACCCTGCGCTATTTGGTACACCTAGTTCCATTTTTTAAGCTTCTACACGTAATGTTCAATGTAGTTCTCAATGTCTGAACACTGATTCTTTCCACTTCGCATGCCCGTTTTAGAGCTTGAACGACCAGTTTCAGATCAAGCGTGAGCAGTTGTTACCCACCAAGAAATTCGCCTTCACGCGAAAAGCCAAACCGTCCAATCCGACAGAGTCATTCCAATCGCCGGTCGCTACAGGCGAACCGCCCTCCCTCAAAAGTCCTCGTAAAGAAACAGTGCCAGAAGCGTTATGTACATTTGACGAGCTATTTAGCTTTGTCAATGTCCGAGGTCCGGCAACACTTCATCTGCCCAAAGCCTCTACCCAAGGGGATAGTGACCCACTATCCGGACAATCTCTGTACCTAGCTGATCTAATCGACTGCACCGTACACGTGCGGGGCGTCTGTGGAAACATGATCGTGCGCCGCCTTCGACGTTGTCGTGTATACACTTTTCCTGTAGCTGGCTCAGTGTGGATCGAGGACTGTCACGAATGTGATTTGATCGTGGCCTGCCGTCAGTTACGTGTGCACCAAACCTCTGGCTGCCGACTTGGGCTGCACATGGCCAGCCGACCGATCATTGAAAACTCCACCGGTTTAAACGTGGGTCCTTATCCATTAGACTATCCGGAACTGGAGAAACATTTAGAAGAGGCCGGCTTATCCTCAACTGTGAACTTGTGGCGTGAAGTGGAAGATTTCAGTCATCCAAACAAACGTCTTACAACGGGATCCCCGAACTGGTCAATTTTACCAGAATATGAATGGAAACATCTGGCGCCTACTGATGTTTAGCCTAACAGAAAACTGTCTTGCTGTTTGATCTTTTGTTGTGTTGTTGACTCCGTAATCCATCTGCGGTAGTCAGTTTATTTCCATACTGGACAACATATCTAGGTAACGGATACACTGCTCCGATACAGTTCCGAATGATAACTATGAACCAATGTTTTTTCTTCAAATTCTCGTTTTGGCACTGTCGCACGCAAACAAAGGCTATAAAAACGAGTGACTATCATTGGAAGTGTAACTGCTTGTTGCTGGAAAAAAACCCACGGATCTGACAACACAAGACACTCACCATGTTACAAAGGTTTCCCGTGATTTTCAAAAAAAAGTAATATACGTATACGGTCAGAAGTTCTGTCACAATTTAAAATTAACATGTAAAAGAGGCTTAAATTGTATGTACCAAAATATTCCTGAGGTAGAATAAATCAGATTTTCTGCTGAAATTTCCTGGGTAACCGTTTTTTCCTGATTGTTTGTGTTCGCATAAACAAAATCAATGAGATTAAATAAAGTAAAAAGCCGGCTGAGATGGATCCGGTCCAACAGCCGACGGTAGGCTACACGAGCCTCACGGGTCTGTATTCATTGATTCGAAAGACTCAGGACGGCCGCTGATGACTCTCTCCTGAAGGCCATACGCCATGTTCCACCAAGTTGATCAGTCGTCGGCTCGACGGGTCTTCAGCCGCTAGTTTGACAAACACCAAATGTTCCAGGCATTTATGTGCAATTGACCGGAGTGGTGGCAATCGCAATAAGAGCTTGGTGAATCGGGATGTGTCGTTGGCATGACTGGCAGTGCAGTACGAGTGCAAGGCGGCGTACAAGTTCTCGCGTATTGCCTCCACACGATCATGTGCGCATAAATTATTGGCATCTAAAATGTGATTGAACTGGGAAACTAGGAGACGTCGACTGGAATGCGAACGGATGTGTAATAGCATATGCATAGGTTTCGAGAAATAGTCAACCTGCCACATCTCTTGGCTAGATGACTACGAAGCGGGTGGTGCGATTCGTGAATGTAGAGACTCCGAAAATACGCAACAACGCTGCTTGCGATCAGCTCAGTTGACGCGGGCTGAGCGGCACGGCCAGGTCCAAAAGTTATGGTCCACTTATCAGCCGCACGCACGCAAATTGCCCGTTTGATAGCTAATTGGGTACCACAGAAGCTGGAGACTGACGAGTACATGTGGAATGAACATCACCTACAATTAAATGCAGCTGTCGCATTCCCATTGAATTTATAGTCGGCCATTTCGAGAGGCACTAGACTCGACTTTCGCTAATGGTAATAGCTCGTCAGTAGTGCATATCCTTAACACAGCCGGGACTGGCAAATATGTACGCTACTGACGAGCTCTAATGAGAGCGAAACTCGAGTCTAGTGCTTCTTTTCGAAAGGGGCCGACTGGAAAGTCTATGGGAATGCGACAGCTGCGATCAATTGTGGGTGATGTTCAATCTGCACGAGAAGAAATATACCTTTTCCAACTCCGGGTTGCCTCGGTGTTAATTTAAGATATCACAGGTAACTGGGTCCAGGTAAACTAACTTAGTTTTTTGCATGCACCTGGCGGGACCGTCTCTTCTCACTCTGTAAGAGCCAACTAATCCCTGTTTTTCAGCTACCCATGTGCACATTGGCCGTGCGACCCTGTTCGACGTTGAAACTCAGCTGGCCTTTTTGGGATAGCTTACACTGATATCGAGACATTTTAAATTGATAAAGGTATAGTTTGCAACATTTCACTTAGAGATATTTCAATGGGTGACTTGGTGAGATTAAAGCAACCTGCAAGAACACAAGCGCGAACCAAAATGGTTTTAAACCGTATTAATTGATCAGAATGATCGTTACTGACCATGGGCAGTGTCCACTACTGCTTTCGGAAAAACAGTTGTTCAGGTCCCTGGCGGATAGTAGGCATGCAGACGATTTTCAATACTCAAGTCGAATCTATTATGGCTCCATGTTAATTAAGTGAAAAACACGGTCAGTTTGCATGTTATGCGGCCGATGAGAATACATGAAATGACCACATCGTCTCACACTTCATCTATCCCAGGTTGCGCGTTTTGACTTTACGGACTAACCTGGATTGAACAGAATGATAGCCCGAAGGAGAGCCAGTTCAACTCGTTGCAGACTGAGTTCACGAAAACGTGAGACCAGTTCGATAAGAAATCGGTCCATCAACGGGCCCAGACCGTGCTGTCGTGCTTTGGTACGACTCAAGTGACGGCCGTTGGCCAGCAGCAATCCTTCGTTGACCACAATTGAATTGAACGCCGCGCTGATAAGCAGCAGTTCGGGCCAAGCTTTAGGTGTAAGGAAAACGAAGTAAACAAAACCATCCGTCTACAACGGAGTTATTTTGCAAAATAGTCAGTACAGATACACGTTGGAATAAAAGAATGATTTTTGGTAGAGTTCAATCCTTACGGATCCCACAGGCATTTTACATACGTTCTATCATACTTGCCCAGACCCTGTACATCTACGGATGTGCATAGCTGGGTAATCGCTTTTCCCGTGTGCTGTCGCCATAGACGTCTCGGTAAATGTTGTTCACGTAATCTTAGATGGGTATTTATCGGTCATCCCATCACTGTCCATTGCTCGTCTTCACCACGCCTTCACTCGGTTAACCGACTTCGAAGGCGTCAGTACTTGCGTACTTTGAGTTAATATTCCTCCTCATCGGCACCGTCATTTTCAGCTTGGAGTCATACTCGCGGGTATTATGGCTCGAGTTGTCGCTGGTCCTAACAACAGTCCACGAGTCGACAGAGTAATGAATAAGTACATATGTATGAGGAAGAAAACCCAAGCAAGATTGATGAAAAAAGAACAGACAGCAACCTTACGGATAAGGACTCGTTATTGTATGTGACACTCGTACCTGGAGCGTTTCCAACCACCGGTGTGGATTGTTGCGAACTCTTCAACCACGCAGATGAAACTTATCAATCCTGCTGAACGGAGCGGCCAAGGTTTTCATAACTCGTGACCACGTGATCGTTTGACCTCCTCGCGGATTCTTCCAACCATCAGTGGACCACAGACACTCCGTTAAGCGTACGGAGTACGTGTCCCAACCAGCGTAGGCTGTGCCTTTTCATCACATCAGACCATCCATTTCATACGGGCCAACTAGCGGAATGCACTACAAGCTCTCACTGTTCTCGTGGATATGCCGTCAGCGTTATTTCAAGCTGATGAACCTTCTTTTAGTTCCAACAATTGACGGTATGATCGGAAAAGACTTTTCTTTGCAGTTCGTCAAATGGTAACTGGTGGATGGGCTGAATCACACTCGCCTTGTTATTGGGAGACTGATGTCACACATCAAACTTCCTGAATAGGAATCATACCTCATCATTCCACATTCCAACGAACTACCATTTTTTCCGGTCCATGTCAGTCAGCATGCCCAGCCCGATGGAATTAAGTCAGATGAACCAGTGAAGGTCACAGATAGAGACGAGTGACAGGTGTGTGTGGCAGCTGCGTGAACGATTCCTACCAAAACGGTCACAGCAAGAGGAAGTTGTTCTACTTAGTATGTACGAGTGGCTATTCAACCACTGCACGAATGTAAAGATGCAGCGGGCATGATGGGCAGCGTAACAGTTTGTGCTCACAACGGACTCGATGGCTGAACATTGTAATCTTTGGGTGTGGTACGTGGTTTTGACTTTGGTTGATGCAAATGAATAAATTTGATGACAAGGACAATGGTATTCCAAAAGCTGTTCATTAGGTGGACGCCCGATCGACTTCACATGTTCAAGTGACTGCCAACTCAGACAGATACAGCGTACTGTGTACAAAAAAATGAGCGAAGAAAGCAAATGTTCTACTCCACAAACACTATCTACTTCGTTGATGGTTAGGTCACGTACTCCGTATGCCAGCTGAGCGTTTACCGTACCGGGCATTATATACTGAGACCACCAACAGTTGGGTGAAACCACATGGTGGTCAAGCGACAACGTGGTCACGAAATATGAAAACCCTGACTGCTCCACTGAGTAAAGTGGGTAGGTGTCGCCTGCCTGGATGGGGTCCTCGTGATCACTCAAACCGCTGGTTAGAGACGCTATCCGAGATGGCAGCGTGTCGCAGTCAATGGCGTACTGCATCCATACCATTTCTTTTGCTTAGACTTCTATTAATTTTCAACCTTCTTAGTAACGTTTTCTTCTAGGATATTCCACGTCACTGTTGAGGTGAGCGGCAGCCCGAGCCACAGTACCTTTTGGTCAGGCTCATGGCTGATATGATGATGATGATGATGACCGCGACTGTCTAGCAAGCTCGTAGATGGCTGGTCTCTAATCCACAATTACAAGAGGCATACAAAAAAAGTGAGATAGCCATCCATGGTTCCCGGTGATCGGGATTCAAGGTTCATACGTACCTGCAACTTCTACTCAGTTGATTCTAACATTTTCTGAAAATGGGGTGTCAATTTGGCGAGCTACTATATAAGGAGGCGTCTCTTCGCAGTTAGAATCTATTTATATTGAAATGCACTTCTCTACTCTGTGATCACAGCTGAATTCGTTGGCATTTTCGAAACCCTAATCGATCGACATAAAGGCTCAGTGAATCGAGTTGCAACTTTCCTAACCCACTCTTACAGATCACAGATATGGATATTTATCAGTGGACGATGATGACGGCCGCACGCTGGGAGCTTCTTTCAAATTTCTCTCATTTACCTTCGCTCGGTTTTCCTTTGTGTTTACAAACCTCTCAGTACTCAAACACGAACAAATAAGCAAAGATCTTTTTCCTTTTGTAATGACTTGAGCAGATAGAATTAGATCGATTATCGGGTTTATAGCCATAAACAAACTGGCTGTTATAAGTCAATACCGAGAAATGGATAGATTATCCGGTCAATACACACGTACCCCGAGTATCAATCATAATCGAACGTGGGTTGCTGAAGCTTTAGAGCGGAGGTAAAGATAAGTCCGTGGCTTGTACGAATTAAGAAAACATGGCCAACTACACGATGCTTACGAGCAACAAGATGACACAGTCTTTGACTAAACCAAGACGGCTACTCCGTTCAAATCCAATGCACCAAAACGGATATCACTGTATCGGGTGTGGCAAACCACTGTACAGACCGACCGAACTGGCTTACAATTTCAACCAGGAGTATTCACGTAAGATCTCGTTATTCTTGTTAGTCCGGAACAACAGAAACCAGCAAACCAACATCGAATGTGACGTGGGAAGGTACACACAATGTGGGGTCATATACCACTTGGAGATTGTCAGAATGACCATGACGTAAACCCGCAATGTGGACGTGAAGCTCGGCAGGGTTTTCACCTAGTTATCACGTGTGCCACGAAAATCACACGCAATGCAAATGACGAGTCAGAAGTGGACTCTTGTAGAAGTATGTCGGCGCCCAGTTAGGTAGAGTGACATTGATCAAATTGAACTTCGATTAGCATACTGACCAATCAGTAAAGCAGTGGTACATGCCTGGTGTTTTTCGGTGTACTTACCCGATTTGAGAAGCCAAAATTGATCGTCCAGTGACAAGTAAGGAACAGCAAAGCAAGGTAGCTGACGTGCCCAGATGAGAAGACGCGAGAGCTGCTCCTCCACTGAGTGGCATATCAAAACTAGCGGATCAACGCTATCTTCGCCAATATCAATGTACACAGACTCGCCTGTGTCTGTGCTTGGTAATTCATAATCCGAAGTCAGTTCCGCAGTGAGCAGACTATGAAGAGTGAGTTGAGGCACTCCAGACGACAGGGTTGACTGCGATGAACTGGCAGTAGCACCGGTTTCATCAGATTTATACGGAAGACTGATGGTTGGAGCAACGGGCATGGTTGTAGTTGGTGGATCGCCCATGGGTATGGCTTCCAGAGTTCCTGGGCTGGTGTTGATCGGAGCCTCATTTGAGCCAGAGACGGTGAGAAGTGAAGTGCTACCTCTGCCGGGTTCCGGATGATGCCGATGCCTTTCTTCTTGGACAGCTAGATGAACCAAAAACAAAAGTTGGAGGAGTAAGAAGCGCGTGAAACACATACCCTTTGCAGAAAGACATTATAACGTAAAGTGATTCACGGGGTTATAGTTAGGATGTTTGCTGCCCCAATGTACAAATCGACGGGAATGAGTGATTTTTTGCAAGCTGTTGGTTCTAGTGGCCACCAACAAGATGAATAACAAACGGTTCGACCTAGATGGGCTTAACCAATATCACATACGTCGCAACTTATCAGCAGATGTCAGCACCACAGTCCAGCTACTTATTCACTATCAACGAGCTGAATTCAGTCGAACATTTGCAGTTGGCTTGCTCGTTTGCACGCTAACTACACATGGCTTATCAATTAAAATGCATAAGAAGAGTAACACTTAGATAAAGTAGTATTTAGGACCATCGGGGTGCAGAAGCAAAATATGCAAATTACAAGACTATTCACTGCAGCTTTGTAATCGTAAATCACGCACGGGTGCACATAACTTCAACGTAACTGATCCAGACATTGACTGACTCATCAACTGGATAAGGGGTCAGCTAAGATCTTACTGGCCTTAACAAACACGAAGGAAGTGAGAAGACAGTACGTATCAATTGAGCCGAATTTACGATCCCCTTTGTTTTGGAATTTTTATAAATGAGACAATCCGACGGGATTTTGTTCTAAATGTGCCCGCCGCGCTTTTGTTCCATGGGTCGGTCGGAGGTTTCAACACACTTAAGGGGCTCAAAGACCAGTTGTTGGCAACGCAGCATGATCAATTACTTGCTTTTGCAATCATGCTTGCTGAAATATGCAGTGAAACTTAATTTCTAATTGAGATAATACATGTCCCAAGAAATACTGGACAGGTTTCCGTAGAAGCTGTACTCAAGCAGACGAGAAGTTAACTGAAAATCCATGCTTAAAATAAAATGGGCCTAACCAGGATCGTGTAAAACTAAAGAGGAACATGACCTAATGCCTACATGTAGCTGATGAAGTGCCGAGGCGGGAACCTTGATTATTTAATAACTGTATTAGACTGATTGTGAACAATCGGACTGAAAGTATGACTTCTATCCGTGCGCTCCAAAAAGAACCGGAGAGATACATTCTCACATGTTTGACTAGTCCCCACAGTTAGGGAACAGCTTTAACATGAGCGGCAAGATCCCTCTCCTATAGATTTATAGCAATAATAGAACACATAATTGACCTCAGGATGAAACAGGCATTTAGGTCCTGTTCGTCCATCCTATTACTGATCACGTCAAACTAGACCCCATCGGTTAACCTAACCATCTGTTCACTGTCGCAATATTTGTTGACTGGGATTACTCTAACGTTTGATCCTTTTTCAGTGTTTATCCCATACATTTCATTTAATCACTTGAGTAATGATTTCAGTTCTATGAATCCATGCTAGAAGTTGTTACAAATTCTGGGAACTAACGGAGTAGCCAAAAATTGCCAAATATTCAAACCACGTGGGAACTGGCAACAAAAGATCGCAACACTTGCTTAACTTGGAAGAAGACAGTTCAGAGTAGTGCCAGCGAACAATGCTTCTTGTGTTGAAGCCCACGGCACACTCGTGTCCAACGTGACCAGAAGGAAAAGAGCGACACGGAAGACAACGTGAGTGAAAAATTCAAAACTTGGAGTTGCAACGCTCTTCATGCAGATGATCGGGTGTATCAACGCTTTCTGTAGGCACGCACCAGACACAAGCAAGATCCGAGAAAAAGTCAGCGAAATGTTCGTGCTTTTGAATACCCCAAATTTCTGTGACAACAAACGACTACCTAGATTCCAGCGGAGAAACTGCATCGGCATCTGTGCATCATCAGGCAAAGTAACTCTTCGATTTTGGACAAATCTCGTGCACAAATTCAGTTCAGTAAGAGTAACGGGATTTTAGGAGAAAACAACAGTTGAAACAGAGGACACTTAATCAATTTTTTCCATGAACGGAACCATGCAATGAATTTTGTCTTGGCATCAAACTGTCTTCTGGTTTTTACACATTATTCGTATTGTAAACCAGTATGACGAGAGACTAGATATCAGTATGAGTGCGAATCATCACTTGCTTTTTCTGCACTACAGACGAAGTGCCTGTTTCCAAACTGTAGTGTCATCATGAACCTGAAAGCTATGGTTACAGGTCAAGGACGTTTTTTGGAAAGGTTCATGAAAAATAGGGTCAGTTACTTCGGTCTCTTGCTCCTAGTGTAACTACTTGATGAACCATTGACGCTTCCAACAAAGACCGATCTGAGGATTTTCAATGTCGAAAGAAATCGACTGGCCTCCACAGCTAAAGAAGCCATAGCACGATTCAGGTCGGGATCCATCACCGTTTGCTAGCAATATACAAGTAGCCTCGTGTTTCATAGCTAACGAGTACTTTCAGACACCACGTACCCCGTGTGATCGTCAGGATGCAAGATGAACATGAACAGAGAAAGGTACCGTACGGGCCTAACTTAACAAATCCAGATGTATTTGTAGACTATTCTTGGAACAGCTGTTTTCGCGTACCGGATTTTATCGTGTTTCGTACAAATGATTACCACGGATTATGTAATTGGCAACGGACACAGTTCGCCGTTGGACGAATTTTGATTGTTCCAACCGATTTCTACGGAGCGCATCGCTAGCTGTATGTTGACCTGGTGGTGGCTGTCAGCAACCACGTCGTCCATTGATTGTCTCTCACTTGCTTAACTCCAAGTTGGTTGGTTGCTGATTCGTTTATGCAAATGCTAAGCTGTACAATTCATATCATTTTGTGAATAATCACAGCTGATTGAGTAAATATTTACTAACGATTTAACCTTCAGACTCTATATGATAAACTGAAAACCAGTTAATGAAAATAGTGGGCTGGCTGCGTTGAATGCGCTGATTAGAAAAAGAACAGGTTATCGTGTTAGTGAATCAGCCAATGACACTCGCATGTTGGCGAACTTTTCTTAAACTGGTGAAACCTTGCTTCTGTTAAATGGCTTCCACATGTTTGACTACGAGGCTATCCGGGTAACTGCGGGCTGTAGCCGTGGATTCAAAGCATCAACTGAACGCACTTTTTAGTTCTACCTGTGCTTTAGTACTTTCGTCCATCTTCAGAAAGATATCCGAAGGATAAAATGTATCTTCTTAATCCAATAATAAGTTAAGGTGTATAATTATCCTTGCCTTTCGCCTTACTCGTGGAAAAGTTTGCTCACAGTAAACCTAACAGTGATCTACTCTATCAGCCTGTTGCCATTACATATAAACATTACATACAAACTGAGGATTACTTACAAGTGGATGTGGCTGTGTTTACATATGATGATTCAGTCGTGCCTAATGCGAGGTCATTCGTACAGTGTTGAACACGGTTGTCTCAGGAAAGCGTGATCGTTGTTCTGGTCCTAGCCGTAGCAAGGATATACATTACTGACGAGCTCTAACCAGAACAAGATGTCTTTTCTTTTCTAAAGGAAGTGACTGAAATGTGTATAAGAGTGCGACGGCTGCGATCAATTGTCAGTGATGCTCATTTTATATAAAACTCTACAACTCAACTACATCCTGGTTGTTTATTTCAAGCTTACAGATCGTGGGTTGTTGGTCTCTGACAAAGTCGGATAAGTGGTTTATCGTAGTCGACTAGCTATTGTGATAGTGTGATAGAGCGAATCATGCATGTCCAAGGGCATTAAGACTTATGCACTTTAACTTATTATTGGATTAA
>LOND01002423.1:34672-48387 GCA_014220965.1 Paragonimus kellicotti
TTTCCCTGTCTATGTTCGCAAATGTCTGCGATGCATTGGGAAGGCCGTCGTGATGTCCTCCGGATACCCTGTCTCCAATTTCATAAGCCTATTTGCAAACGGCTTATTATCAGAGGACACCTAACAGTGATACATCTATTTGATTGTGCTCACTGGCCGTTTCACAGCCCAACCCTCACACTGCTATCGATATCCTCGACATGCTATTGAGAACAATAAAAAAAGCAAACTTAACACGGCACGAAACGCTTCGTAATCTGAGCTTGTTTGAGACATTTCTGAATGGCCGCCACGTCGCGCAGCTAGTTACAGGCTCCATCCAAGATTTTCTTTTGCCCATGGGCCAAAGGTGGATTGCTACCTATAGAAAGCCGTCGTTCAGTTGACCTCCGAAATCAGCGGGAAAGTAAAAATTCGGATGTGGCATAAGTCATGAAGGTTTATCGCACGATCTCCACATCTGTTCTTTTCCGCACTCTGTCAAATGCAGACGACACAACATTGCAACTACGTTAGTCATTCAGAAATCGAGAAACTAATGCTTTCCGATTATTCGAGAACGGTCCATATTCTTTCGGTCAACACGCCTTTCTGAAACCGGACATCCTTCTTATCAGAGATGATGTGGCCAATGTGGCCGTTTGTAAACCCTACTAAATGGACACCATAATTAAGGTGAAGAATAAATCCGATTCCTAGGGATTAATTCACTACACGTTCCCTTTTCTCCACTCCTAAAGCCGTCCTGTAACATTAGGAGCAAAAGTCTTATGCACCTCAGTACACCGAAATTCCAATGAAACGTGGGTCCCTCATAATTTGATATACTTTACATTGTGTGGCATCTCACCAAGATTTTTTCGGAACTCTGGATTCATATTTGAGAGTTATTTAACGTATGTGTAACACAATTAGACATACAGTTTCACACACTCCCTATTTGTATGCTGACTCGAATAAGCACCGTGTTATGCACGACTCGCTGATTGATTGTGCATCCTATTTACACGTAAACGGTATACCCTACCTTGGCCGAATGTATAAATCCTATATCTGGGAGACACGGTTTTCGTCAAAAAATGACTTGCTCATGTCCACTTATCCACTCAGGATCCAGCATACGACGGGTATGAGCGCCTCTTGATGATACAAAACTCAAAGGATGCATGGGAGGCCAGCTCGATCTCAAAGAATAAGGTCGCCGAAAGTAGAATATGTTTAACCTCGCTATTCCACAACGCTTAGCGAATTCAGGGAACGCGTTTTTTTGTGATTTTGTGTCCACAAAATTAAATACTCTTTGACATACGATAGCAACATTATCTGTAAAATATTGTGTAGTTTTGTCACGGAGTTTATCTGACGTATTTACTTGTTTTTAGAATAATACTTCTGTCATTACCAACCATTAGGGTAGGCTGGTGACAAGTACAAGTGGATTATTGACTGTTACGTTGACCGATGGGGTCCTCGTGATCACTCAAACCGCTGGTTAGAGACGCTATCCGAGATGGCAGCGTGTCGCAGTCAATGGCGTACCTGCATCCATACCATTTCTAGTTTTCTTAGACTTCTATAATTTTCAACCTTCTTAGTAACGTTTTCTAGTTGTCGTATCGGTGCTGCATTCACTCCCAATGCATATGGTCGATCACCACGACCCTTGGACCTACAATTCTTGTCAACGCGCACTTTAATTATGAACAATGCAACTGTGCGCTCAACTACACATTCGGACGCGCGCGTCCGGAGTTGTATTCTCTCCCAGAATGTCTTTTGTCAACGGTTAAATCCTCCAAGATCTAAAATTCGATATTTGCAACGGCGAAAATCCTTACTTGGATAACGTCGTTTCGTATCGCTGGTCTCCCACGGTCACCAACGATCCCGCTTGGCCTGCTTCGAAGTTGCTTGCCAAGCAGCTTGCTTACAGAATCCCGTTTTCACGGCTTAATTTTTTTACCGACTCGTGATCCTTATCCTCTCAAAGCTGATTGAGCGCATCAGTCTTCTTTCAATCCTCCCAGTACTCGCTGACCGATAGAATCTATGCTTCTTAAGAATACCGTGTACGACGCACGGAAACACTCGAAATGCGGTTTAAAACGTGTGCAGATATCCCACGTTCCGTTGATACAGTGTCCAAGTTCCATTGCCGTATAACATCGTGGATATCACCATTGAGCGTTAGATAGCCACCTTGATTTTTCTATTCAAGTCGCGTTTCTTCCAGACGCAGCTTTCGAGACGTTCGAAAGTAGCGTTAGCCCTCGTCACACAAGCTCGCGGGTCACGGACAGATCTGTTGATAGATTGTTACCCAAGTAGCTGAAGTCCGTGCAGTTATCCACATTATCTCCATTGATGCAGATTCTAGGTGTATGCGCAGCACCTCCGCCTTCAGAAGGCGGAAAGGAAAAAAGTCTTCCCGTATGGTTATCCATACCACATTTGGATGCCGTGGTCGCGAAAACCCTGACCAGTCGTCGAACTTCCTCTTCGGTATGCACAAGTGGCGCATTGTCGAAGTACGTTGTCGACTCAGGGCGCCGAAACGTTGAATATTCGGCAAGCGGCCGTGCATGCGGTATCCAACTTCCACACCGTCCTCAGAGCTTTGAAGGGTAACTGTTAGCATTATACGGTCAACTATAGACTAAACTGGGCTGAGACTAGGACGCAGCCCTGCTCCACGTTTTCAGTTTGCGTAGTGTCGAATATCACTCGAAATCACTAGAAGTCGATCCACACGATTTCACATTCGCTTTCATATCTGCAAGCACCATGTTAACTAAGTTGGCAAACGTACATGGACTTCCGAATTTACCAAGCACCGTTCAGAATGCCTCACGGCTCATAGAATCGAATGCCCCAATGAAATCCGCAAGCATGGCATGCAGCAACTAGGCTAGTTCATGTCACTTCCGGATCTGTCGAACAACGAACACCATATCAATCATACTGCAACTATATCAGAATCCACATTGTTTCTCAGGAACATTGATCTCCAAAACTTCGACATCGTAACAGTTGAGTAGACTACTTGCTAAAGCCATTTATGTACAGCTCTGCAAGCTGATGTCCCGTCAATGCTTTACTTGCTGCCCTTACTTTTAGCCAAAAGTTCGGTCAGAACGTCCTTGAACTTCTGGCAGACCGTTTCCAGTTCGCTGATATGGCGAACCAGCTGGATCAAGGCACATTCTAAAATTGAGTTTCCATGCATCAGAAGTTTTCCTTGCAACCTTCAGGCTTTCCGTTTCGCAGTTGTCCAACAGTCAAATCCGGGACGAGAGCGAGTAAGCTTTGAGCATTTGCGGCAGGCCATTCACGGTCATCCAATCCGTGATGTGTGGTCAGTTTACTAGGCTATCAAAGTGTTTGCGCCAGACTTTAACGATGTCGTCCGACTATGTGCACGAAACGTTGAGTCCCCGCCAATCAGTGTCTTGGCAGACCGGACGGATGAGCCAAAAATAACTGTGGCCAAATCAGAAATCTGTATGTTGCCGTCGGTTAACATAGCCATATAGCAACTCACCTTGCTTGTTTCGCCAGTCGTCCATGATTTTGCGGCAAGTTGATGGCGAGCGTCTCGAAATGTGGCTGTTTTTTCTTCTTCGTATGTGTCTATTGTGGAAACAGCCAATGCTTCATTCTTCTGTCGTATGAAGCTGGATTTAACTGTGTAGTCCTCACTGAACCAGCACTGGCGTTTATCGCACTGGATACCTGTCGTCTCGATGACAGCTACCGTGATCTGTACCTTGAGGCGTTGTCACATACTTTCAGGTGTGGTTGATACAGGAGCGTCTTTCAGACGAACGGAAACGTCACTCTGAACTACCGTTCTCGTCTTCAAACAATCCGCTCGCTTTACATCCAGTTTTCGCTGCCGTGCGATTGAACTACAATAGACGAGCCTGCAAACGAATGAGCAACTTGGTCCTGACCACCTGTGATCCGTGTTCCATTCACCTCATATCCCCGCGTGATCTTCCTTGCATTGTTCCCGCTGTCGTGCAGTCAGATAACTTAGGAAATGATGATGGTCGCAGTGTTACCGTCTGGTCGAATATCACTATCTAATAGCGAGCCGGCATCTACGACGTTTGCTTCTTCTGTCTTCTCATATATATCCGGTTTTTTTGTTACTCCTGTGATGATATCTTCATTCGAAATGTTCTCCGTTACAGTTGCGACTACTCGGGCACGATTTAATCTGACCGGCCTCATTGCCGCCTATCGATGGGGCAAACCTATTAACGACGACAGATAGCCTGCTTGCAATACTGATATAGGACCATAACCAACTCAATTTTGTAACGCCATTTTACACTTTAAAAATAGACAGACCAACCCCATTATTTAAACCGTTTAACACTTCTGCAAAATTGGATAAAATAATTTCAGTATATTTTTAATATTGATTAACTTCCCGGTTAGCAGAATGAGTGCCTTCAAGTTCTCACAATTTCTCAGCGTCCTTCTATCCGCCTGCTCGCATACATTTTTCATTATTTCAGTCTCCCTTTTGTAAACTGTTACTGCTGCGTGATGTTTTTTATAGCCCGCATCAGCTACCAAATCTGAACCTGCAAGAAGATGAGGTTTGTGCCGCGGCCTGGTTGCCAACCTCGGTACTGACGGTGTTAATTGATGATTGGTCGCGTTTTTCGCAGTATTTGAAAGAAAATAACACCGTTTCTGACATGTCTGCTGCGCGCGCTACCTGTCTACCGACCTCTGCTGTTGTGAATGCTTTGACTGACGAAGTTTGGTAGGTTAATACTTTCGACCTCGTAGAGTTTTGGGTGTTATAAATTTGTATTCGAATGAGTATGCATTTCATTCCTGACATTTTCCGATTATTATACGTCCTTCTTTATCGTCTGCTGATGTTCCAGTGGAATACAACCACACAAAGGCTGGCACGTGATGGAATTTGTGACTTACAATCCGAAAGCCAACCTTAACCTGTTGTTTATGGATGTCATCTACTGGAATCTGCACAATTTATGTTGTCTTGATGAGATGGTTTAACAAAGGTCAGAGTTAGAATGTCCGTATTGTTTATGCAAGGCGGATGCACGTAAACATCCGGCACTTTTCCTACTATTCAGCCTGCATTGATTCGTATTTTGGACAGCTTTGTTCTCGCAAAGTGCGATACTTGAGTGTGTGCCAGTGTTTGTTTACGGATGTAGTTTTACATATATCTATTACGTGCTCTCCATCTTATTCTTTGTTTCTATCATAATGTCAGGTGCTGGACCGCAGTATCTCGGAGCTGGAATCGTGTACCTCTCAATCAATTGATATGCGGCTTGACTTCCTCGAAAAGTTTCAAGTCTGATGCGAACACATTAAACTCGAGCAAAAGCGGCCCATCGCCGCTGTCCACTGGGACTTTGTACGCCATATCCCAATGGTTGTTCCTTCGAAATCATTCTGGATGATCCTGATGTTTTCCCCAAGAATTTGATTTCTTCATCAGATTATTCAAATTTGCTGTTACATTACGTGCTCTGAATCACTTTCCACTGTGATCGGTTGTTTTCTGTGCCTTTTTTCATTAGTACAATTGCCACTGTCTTCCTCCGCAACTGGTCTTACTTTCTTTTCCTCCAGAGTGGATTTGTGCAAAACAGGCCTTTGCACTCAAGTCTGTCTGTCGTAACACTCCTAGAAAAACTACTTACGAAGGTTTAGCGTACAGCGAACTAAAAGTACTTTTGTGTGTAGCATAATTGCTTCGTTTGCTTTGAAGATTACTGCACACAACTGCAGAATCTTAACGTAAAACTCTTGAATCAGCAGTTATCATCATCTTCCAGTACAGAAGCAAATTGTTTAACTCTGTCAATTGGGAATTGTCCAATATTACATTTCTTAATTTTGAGTCATGTTTTCTATTAAACAGGCCTTTACTATACAACCATTCCTTCTTGCACTCAAGGAAATCGTACCAGTTGATGTATACTAGGACGATCACTATCCGTTTTGGAAAATTTTCAGTTATGGCTTTCGGTATGTGCTTAGTTTTTTTTTGTCGTACAGTGCATACAGGAAGCAAAGTCAAACGGTTACCTAAACCACTGGGGACTGATAACAAGCAGTTCGCCTTCGGTGGTCTGGCAAACGTAACAGTTATTCAGTGTGCTGTGAAAGGTGAACGTAAACTTCAGTTCTAATTCATTCGCTTCACTTGTGCACATAAGTTGATAAACAATGCATCAAGTCCCAGTTTTCATTCGTGTAAGCCTGACTTGACGCTGATGGATCGCAAAAAAAGAACAATTACAATAATCTGCTTTTATTGCCTCTCTAACAGAAGTGATTGTAGGACCGAGGAACTTCAGACTAATCTGTCAACTACGCGATGGAACATCAATACGACAACGTGATATCTCTAAACTTGCCCACTTCATACGCTACAGTTTGTGACCGTCGTTGTGCAGAAATGTCAGAGATCACCTGTCAACTGTGCGAAATGTGACGACTTCTTACATTTTGAGGTTGTATAATAGTTGGATCTAGTTTATATAGAAAAAGGTCATGGGGTTTCTGAGACCTATTTTAAGAAGTGTTATGCAATAGGGATTTTTACAATCCACGGTTATACGCGGTCCATCATGGCAACAGCGAACTTCTTGATTTGAGCAGGTCAAGACGGAACATTAAGTGTTTACTCAGATCGGACCGCTTCTGTACATAATAAGTCAATAATTAACAAAAAATGTACAACCTGCAGCCAAGTGAAGTCTGTATACGGAAATCAGCCGTTAGAAATTGACGTCTTACCAAGAGCAGTGGCGCAATTATATTGAACGGTATGAAGACATGCACCCCGGAGTTCACCGTGTCAACAATGGGGGGAATCCAACTGAATATGAAAACTGCGATCAGCCGTGGATGTTCACTTTATATAGATCAAACCTCCGGACACTTGTCAGTGATAAATCACTTTCTCAGCAAGTTTTCGCTCGAATCCACTGTTTAGAACAGGTCCTGAGGATAAATGTTGAAACTTTGTCCCATGCTGTTACTGTTCGCCGGATTACACGCAAACGCATTTCAAGTCGGCATATGAGTGATGCAGTTTGCTGTATCCCTTGCTCAGTTATTTCACCGACTGCTGTCAGAGTCTGTCGCAGATATAACTTGTGTCAACAAGCGTTTTTCCGTAAATCAGCTTGACACTGTAGATCCCTCCTGAGGCTGAAAGTTGGACAGTCGACGTCATATTTGGTGGCTCAAATGTGTGGGCGAAATAGTTGCCAAACAGGATTAACACATTTTCGTCTACAACTGCAAACCTGGTGTGCAGTTTCCTCGGGTAAAAGTGGAAAACCCCTCTTTACCACCCATGCCTCTCGATTCTTCTCAAGTCACGTACGAAGTTGATTGGACCTGGATTTTTTTAATAATATCTAGGCTTCAATACCTCACGATACACGGCTACAGCTTCACTTCCCTTTCTAAAAACACTACATACCAGTTGACCATTACATGTTCGTTACATTGTTTTCTGTATGATGTTTATCTCCCTTTGACACGAGACATATCTTCGGCAGCGTGCGCATGAACAGAACGGCTTGACTTTAATCGTCTAGTATCCTTTACTTTTTAGATCGCAGATGTCAGAGCTCATAATTCTTAAGCACTGCGGATAAATGTGCCTTGTTAAGGGAAAGCACATGAGTCAATCCTGCTTCTGCGAGCAAAATTTGGAGTTCAACCGTCGCTAGCTTATCCTTTATCATGTGGACTTCCTGGTAGCTTTCAGCTAGTGAACCGCAGGTTGGCACAATTTTGTTTCTGCTAGTCGCATGCTCCTTTACCCGGATACTGTTGAAAGTCTAACCACTTCCTTTCGCACATCTGAACCCCAACGGTCGTCAACATCTTGTTGAGAGGTTGAGTCCTAGTTGTTTTCGGTTATCGATCATGATTGTTGTCCACGCGCACTGGAACGAATAACTTTCATTTCCTGTTTGAGCCTGAGGTGTCACATAGTACTCCCATTACAACTAATTTTTGGCATCGTCAGCACTCGTAGCCCTTGGACGACTCATTCGATAATCATCACTTTCTTATCTGGATCACAAAGTGTCTTGTTCGCTTAGAAACGGTCTTTTGTGTTCGGAGTCTTACGAGGCCTCATACATAACTGCCTCGTAGCTACAATCAATACCTATAGGGATCAAGTAACAGGACAACATTTTAACTTCCTAATCGTAAGTGTGGATATGTACAACAGTGGCTGATGGTCACTACGGATAGGTTGTTGATAACATCCAAGCGGTCGCCCTAGAATATAGTAGCACAACGGATTCTCCGCGCCATATCGGTTGCTACTGATAGTAATTGTAGGTTAGTTCTACTCCGCCATGTTTCACGAACATCTCCCTTGGTTATGAAGTGTTGGAACCCTGCTGTTCACTGTTTGCGTTTAGATACAGAAAGTTTATTACTCGGATCATATCCCCTCCCTTTTTTCATATTTGAACTGTTACCCTTGTGGTCGTGTGGCAAACAAGTTTCATTGTAAACGACCGGTGCGTTAATGTCGGTTACAACATTCTAAGCTTCGAGTCGTATGTGTGATTATTATGGCTGAATGGTTGCCTTTGTTGTCAACTAGTCGAACTTAGCGTTGCATCGAGTTGAACTCCTAAACAGGCCGCACAAGTTTATTGGGTCGGGACGCATCAGTAGAGTTTAAAAATGGTTGTCAGAGGTTTATTTTTGTTCGTTCGAGCGCACGCCCCACTCCACTTGATCTGCACGATCATGCATTTTAGTGTGGCATGTAGAGATACTTGTAGTTTGTCACAATCTACTCGTTTTTGCTATTCTGACTGTATGGCACAACATACTTTTATTGCTTGTCGATTGGCTGTGGATGGAGAGCACTACCTAGCTTCTGTTGTAGTATATTTTTTTCTTTAATCTCGGTGTTTTCCCTTTTTTCAGGATTAGGGCGTGTTGAGTCATGACGTGGTTTGGTGCTTAACGCAGTATGTTTCAAAGTAAACGCGGCAAACTACCAAAATGGATACACATAACTGGGACGCGGACGCATGTGAGCACACAAAATGGCTACGTTGATATGTCTCATAGGCATTGGGCATGCGTGGCACAAAACGGCCACGATAGTTCGGTTGATTCGAATGAAGTATGTTGAGTGTTGTAGATTAACGGCTGCGGTGTTATTAGCAAGCCTCGTGTTTACCTGACCTGATTACCTGCCATCAATAGTTCTTTTGCAATGTACGATTCTAACGCCAAATTTTAGTTCCTCACTCAGTATCTCAAACATTGCTGATCGCTTGGGGATTTCAAGCATCATGCCAATTTCACACGAGGGCACACTAATTTCCTCTCGATTTTGTGCATGATTGCACTGTCGAAAGTTTTTGGAACAAGGTCTGACTCGAACGAAGCCTAAACTGAATATCACGGACGCTAATCAACTCGTTTATCATCGTCCATGCTCAACCGTTTACGGTATCACTCGTCCGGTTCATTCCATTCTGTCATAGAATGATGGAAAGTCTGAGGCTGTTCACTTACGTATCTTTGACGGCAGCAATGTACTTTGCGGCGCCGGCAGATAGACGCTACTCTGAACTCTTAACATATCTGACATTCTGTATTCAACCACGAACTATTTTGCCAGTCGCAGCCAGTCTACCTAATTTAATAGCCGTCCCACTCTGGTGATCCCCAAGTCACAATCTTCTCTCCGTGCTTGTTCTCACTTTGTATAGCATTCAAGCTAATCAGCGATGACATGCAGACGATGTACTGTTGAGCGTCGAACACCCACCCCCATTTCTTCCCCCTGCCTTTATAGACAGATTGTCCGAACTCTTGAATTGGACACACTCCAACTGTCTGCTTCTTACCGCATTCAAATGTGTCGCCAAGATTGTTTTCCCTTCTGTGATCCACGTTGTACAGGGAACTTTTTACTCTACATACAAATAACGAACGTTTTCCTTAGCTTTTTTTGCTATTTGCCCAGTGCTTACTTCGAGAATGGTGTGATGCAGTCGCCATATGTTAACAGCGTTTTGTCAACGCCAGGTAAATATCCCTTTGAATACGTCTTTTTCCCCGACCCATCCAATCAATCGAAATGTCGGCCTCTCGGTGCCGTTTCACTGAATGTACGTTTCATTTGTCATCGAGGGATTTCATACTCTTTTCACACTCACTGCGATGAGGTTTCCATAAACAGTCTGTTGATTTCATTGTTTATCAACAATTTACAACGTGCGAACATTTTGCATACCTCACCTTCTTCATTCGAATTCTTTTGAATGTAGCTGTACACTGTTAACCAGATCTAGGTACGTGCGCTTATTCACACGCAGCCGAGTTTACTCTTCTGTTCTTTCTTACTTGACTTCCACACAAACCCAGTTTTCCGATAACTGGATAAATCACAAAACTTAATCAGTGATTATAAACACCAATGCGAACAGATAATCAGAAGTGGACAGTATTCGTTCGCACTAACGGGATTTACAATAAGTTGCAACCCACTCGTTACCAGTCATGTTCAAAGAACTGGAGACCAATTGTTGACCTGACATAAAAACTGTCGCCTCACGGACAATGATGCGGTCAACTGACCTTGCTTCACAGGCCCGATCAGACGAGACCGGTGCGTTAATGTCGGTTACAACATTCTAAGCTTCGAGTCGTATGTGTGATTATTATGGCTGAATGGTTGCCTTTGTTGTCAACTAGTCGAACTTAGCGTTGCATCGAGTTGAACTCCTAAACAGGCCGCACAAGTTTATTGGGTCGGGACGCATCAGTAGAGTTTAAAAATGGTTGTCAGAGGTTTATTTTTGTTCGTTCGAGCGCACGCCCCACTCCACTTGATCTGCACGATCATGCATTTTAGTGTGGCATGTAGAGATACTTGTAGTTTGTCACAATCTACTCGTTTTTGCTATTCTGACTGTATGGCACAACATACTTTTATTGCTTGTCGATTGGCTGTGGATGGAGAGCACTACCTAGCTTCTGTTGTAGTTTATTTTTTTTCTTTAATCTCGGTGTTTTCCCTTTTTTCAGGATTAGGGCGTGTTGAGTCATGACGTGGTTTGGTGCTTAACGCAGTATGTTTCAAAGTAAACGCGGCAAACTACCAAAATGGATACACATAACTGGGACGCGGACGCATGTGAGCACACAAAATGGCTACGTTGATATGTCTCATAGGCATTGGGCATGCGTGGCACAAAACGGCCACGATAGTTCGGTTGATTCGAATGAAGTATGTTGAGTGTTGTAGATTAACGGCTGCGGTGTTATTAGCAAGCCTCGTGTTTACCTGACCTGATTACCTGCCATCAATAGTTCTTTTGCAATGTACGATTCTAACGCCAAATTTTAGTTCCTCACTCAGTATCTCAAACATTGCTGATCGCTTGGGGATTTCAAGCATCATGCCAATTTCACACGAGGGCATACTATTTCCTCTCGATTTTGTGCATTGATTGCACTGTCGAAAGTTTTTGGATGGAACATCAATACGACAACGTGATATCTCTAAACTTGCCCACTTCATACGCTACAGTTTGTGACCGTCGTTGTGCAGAAATGTCAGAGATCACCTGTCAACTGTGCGAAATGTGACGACTTCTTACATTTTGAGGTTGTATAATAGTTGGATCTAGTTTATATAGAAAAAGGTCATGGGGTTTCTGAGACCTATTTAAGAAGTGTTATGCAATAGGGATTTTTACAATCCACGGTTATACGCGGTCCATCATGGCAACAGCGAACTTCTTGATTTGAGCAGGTCAAGACGGAACATTAAGTGTTTACTCAGATCGGACCGCTTCTGTACATAATAAGTCAATAATTAACAAAAAATGTACAACCTGCAGCCAAGTGAAGTCTGTATACGGAAATCAGCCGTTAGAAATTGACGTCTTACCAAGAGCAGTGGCGCAATTATATTGAACGGTATGAAGACATGCACCCCGGAGTTCACCGTGTCAACAATGGGGGGAATCCAACTGAATATGAAAACTGCGATCAGCCGTGGATGTTCACTTTATATAGATCAAACCTCCGGACACTTGTCAGTGATAAATCACTTTCTCAGCAAGTTTTCGCTCGAATCCACTGTTTAGAACAGGTCCTGAGGATAAATGTTGAAACTTTGTCCCATGCTGTTACTGTTCGCCGGATTACACGCAAACGCATTTCAAGTCGGCATATGAGTGATGCAGTTTGCTGTATCCCTTGCTTAGTTATTTCACCGACTGCTGTCAGAGTCTGTCGCAGATATAACTTGTGTCAACAAGCGTTTTTCCGTAAATCAGCTTGACACTGTAGATCCCTCCTGAGGCTGAAAGTTGGACAGTCGACGTCATATTTGGTGGCTCAAATGTGTGGGCGAAATAGTTGCCAAACAGGATTAACACATTTTCGTCTACAACTGCAAACCTGGTGTGCAGTTTCCTCGGGTAAAAGTGGAAAATCCTCTTTACCACCCATGCCTCTCGATTCTTCTCAAGTCACGTACGAAGTTGATGGACCTGTTTTTTTAAATATCTAGGCTTCATATCATCACGTACAGCTTCAACTTCCCACTTTCTACACTACATACCAGTTGAGCCATTACATGTTCGTTACATTGTTTTCTGTATGATGTTTATCTCCCTTTGACACGAGACATATCTTCGGCAGCGTGAGCATGAACAGAACGGCTTGACTTTAATCGTCTAGTATCCTTTACTTTTTAGATCGCAGATGTCAGAGCTCATAATTCTTAAGCACTGCGGATAAATGTGCCTTGTTAAGGGAAAGCACATGAGTCAATCCTGCTTCTGCGAGCAAAATTTGGAGTTCAACCGTCGCTAGCTTATCCTTTATCATGTGGACTTCCTGGTAGCTTTCAGCTAGTGAACCGCAGGTTGGCACAATTTTGTTTCTGCTAGTCGCATGCTCCTTTACCCGGATACTGTTGAAAGTCTAACCACTTCCTTTCGCACATCTGAACCCCAGCGATCGTCAACATCTTGTTGAGAGGTTGAGTCCTAGTTGTTTTCGGTTATCGATCATGATTGTTGTCCACGCGCACTGGAACGAATAACTTTCATTTCCTGTTTGAGCCTGAGGTGTCACATAGTACTCCCATTACAACTAATTTTTGGCATCGTCAGCACTCGTAGCCCTTGGACGACTCATTCGATAATCATCACTTTTCTATCTGGATCACAAAGTGTCTGTTCGCTTAGAAACGGTCTTTTGTGTTCGGAGTCTTACGAGGCCTCATACATAACTGCCTCGTAGCTACAATCAATACCTATAGGGATCAAGTAACAGGACAACATTTTAACTTCCTAATCGTAAGTGTGGATATGTACAACAGTGGCTGATGGTCACTACGGATAGGTTGTTGATAACATCCAAGCGGTCGCCCTAGAATATAGTAGCACAACGGATTCTCCGCGCCATATCGGTTGCTACTGATAGTAATTGTAGGTTAGTTCTACTCCGCCATGTTTCACGAACATCTCCCTTGGTTATGAAGTGTTGGAACCCTGCTGTTCACTGTTTGCGTTTAGATACAGAAAGTTTATTACTCGGATCATATCCCCTCCCTTTTTTCATATTTGAACTGTTACCCTTGTGGTCGTGTGGCAAACAAGTTTCATTGTAAACGACCGGTGCGTTGA
>LOND01002423.1:48487-63984 GCA_014220965.1 Paragonimus kellicotti
GACCGGTGCGTTAATGTCGGTTACAACATTCTAAGCTTCGAGTCGTATGTGTGATTATTATGGCTGAATGGTTGCCTTTGTTGTCAACTAGTCGAACTTAGCGTTGCATCGAGTTGAACTCCTAAACAGGCCGCACAAGTTTATTGGGTCGGGACGCATCAGTAGAGTTTAAAAATGGTTGTCAGAGGTTTATTTTTGTTCGTTCGAGCGCACGCCCCACTCCACTTGATCTGCACGATCATGCATTTTAGTGTGGCATGTAGAGATACTTGTAGTTTGTCACAATCTACTCGTTTTTGCTATTCTGACTGTATGGCACAACATACTTTTATTGCTTGTCGATTGGCTGTGGATGGAGAGCACTACCTAGCTTTCTGTTGTAGTATATTTTTTTCTTTAATCTCGGTGTTTTCCCTTTTTTCAGGATTAGGGCGTGTTGAGTCATGACGTGGTTTGGTGCTTAACGCAGTATGTTTCAAAGTAAACGCGGCAAACTACCAAAATGGATACACATAACTGGGACGCGGACGCATGTGAGCACACAAAATGGCTACGTTGATATGTCTCATAGGCATTGGGCATGCGTGGCACAAAACGGCCACGATAGTTCGGTTGATTCGAATGAAGTATGTTGAGTGTTGTAGATTAACGGCTGCGGTGTTATTAGCAAGCCTCGTGTTTACCTGACCTGATTACCTGCCATCAATAGTTCTTTTGCAATGTACGATTCTAACGCCAAATTTTAGTTCCTCACTCAGTATCTCAAACATTGCTGATCGCTTGGGGATTTCAAGCATCATGCCAATTTCACACGAGGGCACACTAATTTCCTCTCGATTTTGTGCATTGATTGCACTGTCGAAAGTTTTTGGAACAAGGTCTGACTCGAACGAAGCCTAAACTGAATATCACGGACGCTAATCAACTCGTTTATCATCGTCCATGCTCAACCGTTTACGGTATCACTCGTCCGGTTCATTCCATTCTGTCATAGAATGATGGAAAGTCTGAGGCTGTTCACTTACGTATCTTTGACGGCAGCAATGTACTTTGCGGCGCCGGCAGATAGACGCTACTCTGAACTCTTAACATATCTGACATTCTGTATTCAACCACGAACTATTTTGCCAGTCGCAGCCAGTCTACCTAATTTAATAGCCGTCCCACTCTGGTGATCCCCAAGTCACAATCTTCTCTCCGTGCTTGTTCTCACTTTGTATAGCATTCAAGCTAATCAGCGATGACATGCAGACGATGTACTGTTGAGCGTCGAACACCCACCCCCATTTCTTCCCCCTGCCTTTATAGACAGATTGTCCGAACTCTTGAATTGGACACACTCCAACTGTCTGCTTCTTACCGCATTCAAATGTGTCGCCAAGATTGTTTTCCCTTCTGTGATCCACGTTGTACAGGGAACTTTTTACTCTACATACAAATAACGAACGTTTTCCTTAGCTTTTTTTGCTATTTGCCCAGTGCTTACTTCGAGAATGGTGTGATGCAGTCGCCATATGTTAACAGCGTTTTGTCAACGCCAGGTAAATATCCCTTTGAATACGTCTTTTTCCCCGACCCATCCAATCAATCGAAATGTCGGCCTCTCGGTGCCGTTTCACTGAATGTACGTTTCATTTGTCATCGAGGGATTTCATACTCTTTTCACACTCACTGCGATGAGGTTTCCATAAACAGTCTGTTGATTTCATTGTTTATCAACAATTTACAACGTGCGAACATTTTGCATACCTCACCTTCTTCATTCGAATTCTTTTGAATGTAGCTGTACACTGTTAACCAGATCTAGGTACGTGCGCTTATTCACACGCAGCCGAGTTTACTCTTCTGTTCTTTCTTACTTGACTTCCACACAAACCCAGTTTTCCGATAACTGGAATAAATCACAAAAAACTTAATCAGTGATTATAAACACCAATTGCGAACAGATAATCAGAAGTGGACAGTATTCGTTCGCACTAACGGGATTTACAATAAGTTGCAACCCACTCGTTACCAGTCATGTTCAAAGAACTGGAGACCAATTGTTGACCTGACATAAAAACTGTCGCCTCACGGACAATGATGCGGTCAACTGACCTTGCTTCACAGGCCCGATCAGACGAGAATTACACTACGATGGCAAGTAGGTCGCTTTACGACAGCTACACATTCGAGTACATATATTAATCGCTGAAGGAACTGAAATTATTTTTCCTCTTTAGGATGAGTAGTGGAATTCTGATCTATGATAACATGGGTACGCACTAGCAAACAAGCATATCAATGTTAGTCAACGAAAAAAGGTCAAGTTAATTCCTTAGATCAGGAATGATGTACACGATTAAGTTGGCAGTGCTTGACAAGTTGAAACGCTCGAAATGGCTGAGTGCGTAGATGCGACCGTAAGTGCGCGTTTTGAAGTAGGAAATTCGTTGCGGGATCCGTGTTTGGGTTTATTTACACGTGGGGGCATTCAAAAACACGGGACTTAGTGGGGAAAAGCTTGTGCGATACGGCCAGATTCTCCGTCTTATCTTTTAACGAAGCTACCTTCTACCGGAGTGAATCTGTCACACTTTAAGACGGAGATCTTTTATGAGAGTACTGGCTCCAGCATATATTTTGCGGATTTCTTGGTGGTTCGTTTTCTGCTAGTTCAAGGTCGTGGATAAGTGACTGGCTAGGTGACAGTTTCAGGCAGTTTATAGCTCCAAAAGTTTCGTCTTATTCAAGAACTTCCTGTAGCTAGATGAAGATCTTTAACGTTCCAGCAATATAGCTTATTGTAACATCAAACAAAGTGTGCACGGTAATAATTGAATGTTACTTTCTCGGATGTTGAGACTTGCACGGAAGACCACCGTTGTCGCCGAGTACAACATCGTTGAACCCCCATCATATGGAAACAGTAGCACACAGTATAAACGGCTGAATCAGGGGCCATGCAGCCAAAACTTAACAGTAAATATTAGTTCCAGAATATCTGAATCATCCTTAATGCAAGCGCATGCTTCTTTCCCAAAGCCAGCCGTGAACGATCAAAATTATGAACACCGATTCAAGCATACATTTCGAACGAATTGATGTGTGGACGATCGATAAGTATTTTTACAACCCGCACGTTTTGTTCCCTTATCTTATCGGAAGAAATAGTGAGAATACACTTCTAAACTACGAGACATTGTGGATAGCTGCACGGATTTCTGCTCCCTAGATAGCAGTCTGCCGACTGCCCTGTCTATATGTTGCGAGCCTGCGTGGCCAAGGCTAGCGTAACTTTCGGAAGTCTAGGAAACCGCGCCTTGAAAACCGAAACTTGGAGAGGAAAACCAAGGTGCTTTTTACCGCTCAAATATGCTGTTCATGATGTTATACGGCGATGAAACTTAGGCACTGTATTAACGGAATATGCGATATGTGAGCCGATTCTGTCTACAATGTCCAACCGGCATTTCGAGTATTCAGTGGTCGGACATGGTTCTGAACATTGAGATATTTCGGTGAGCACGCACGGACGGGATTGAAAAAAAAGACTGATGCTCAATCAGCCCAGTCGGATTGGACAATGAAAGCAGGTAGGGGAAGTCCTGGTGGTCAGAAGCCGCGATACGACGATGCTATCCAAGTAGGTCTTTCGCGTTGCAACATCGATTTTAGATCTTGAGAGGATTTAGCCGTGACCCAGAACATCTGGAGAATACAATCCGGACGGGCGTCCGAATGTGTAGTGAACGACAGTTGCGTGTGTCATGAATTAAAGTGCGCGGTATGCAAATGAACTGTAGGTGCCAAGGGTCGTGGTGACGACCATATGGCACTGCGGGGAATGCAGCCACAGATACGCTGACCATCGCGGATTGTTAGGTCATGAGGCTAGCACATGGTCAACGAAGAAGCGACGAGTACTTTGGTTACAGGAATGTTATAACTGTTATATTTATTTTTTCGTTCGTATTGACCAACAATCGTTGTTGTCTGTCAAACCACTTGCTCTTTTCCCGACAGCGCGGTTGTCGGCATCCGTTTTGAATTAGCCTACTGCAGTGACCAAAACCAGAAGACGCCTGTGCATAACCCTCAATACAAGTTGTTTGCGCTGCACTGCGTGCGGTTCCACTCATACTCTAAAGCAATGAGATCAAGAGGATTATGAGTTGAAGTTTTTGTGGTCCAGTTGACAAATTCTCGTTAAACAGATGGTAGGTTAGTATGAAAGTGAAACCTTTATCCTTGGGAAATAGAAAATAGAGGGAGACTGCAATAGTGAGTTAAGGAGAAGGATACTGAAAGTACAGGGCAAGAAGTAGTTCACCATAAGAGTACAAGTTAATATACTCTAGATAAAAAAGATAAACAAATTTTAAGTTGGACCGAAAAACAAACAAAGCATTCCTCATACGTCGCACGAAGAAAGCTTAAGAAGAGAAAAGTTAGACACCATTTCGATGGTAATTGGTTGATACGAACGAAAAAATAAGTATAACAGACAACTTAATTGCACCCAACGTACCCCATTCTTGTTGCCTTATTCGTATGCTGACAGCTGGAGTGTTGTTACTACTTAGGCAGTATGCCGGAATGACCCATAGCAGTCGCTGGACGATCGGGTGTACCAAACGAATACAGTTCCGCGGCGCGGCCGCGTTCATCGCAAAACCATAAAGTCTTGTCACCACGACTTGCGTAGGAGGCTTAGTTAGTTAAAATTGCCCGTAACCCAGGGGCGAACACAGCCTACCGTTCCCAATTTACTAGTATAACGATTAATCGATTAATCACCTCATACCTTACAATAGTGGGCAGGGAAGTTGGCTGAAAATACAATGTTGCAAACGATGAACTGGTATCCATAATGCACAACATATTTATCTAGATCTTTGGATGTTGAGCATTTGTGTCAACGGATTTGATCGAGAACCTTGCAGTCAAATTCGCGACTCAGTCTCCTGTCCGATACGCCACTCGATGTTTGCTAATGAACGTAAACATCGATAATCAAATACCTGGCCTGGTATCGGCGGCTCTTGGAGGCCACTGTCGTAGTCATAAAGTGAAACTGTTCTGATTGTGGTCTTAATAATGCAGCGTTTGCGTTTAAGTAAGAGACCTCTTTAACACCAAAAGACGCTTCAAATCGTGCAGTTACCCTAATCTCTCAAATGTGAGCTCTGATTTTACTTACTTACTTACTTACTTACTTACTTACTTACTTACTTACTTACTTACTTACTTACTTACTTACTTTCGACACTCACGACTGCTTGCTAAGTATACAAACTGCTCAGTATCAGGAACTACACCGTATAAGACTAAGTATTGAAAAAGCAGCTTACACTTAAACTACAAAGCTCCCCAGGAAAGGCCAACTAAAACGACGGATATTATCTAACAAAATCTGTCTCCAAGGAATGGCCAGTGTTTTGCCGACAACAGTTCATATCCGACAGTCTCAATCGAAACAACACCAATATTTTGACTCAAAACAGCTCATCATTTCGTCTATGAGAAGGCTGAACGAGCGTAACTTTGACGGACACTAGTCCGGGCGTGGGATGTGTTGGACAGTTCACATGGATCCTAACCCGGGCGCCGACGGTAGGTTCACACACATGATCAATACATGTATAACAGGTTCAACCTAACTACGATGAGCATCCTCAGTTACCCAAACTAGTGGTATGACCTCGGAGGTAGGTAGGGTTGAAAAAATGGCAACGGGACGAATGAACTGCCACTTCGCGTATTCTGACAAACCAGCTAACCACTTTAACTTATGAATAGGAGCGATACATATATCTTTAATAGTTTCAATGATGACCAGACTCAAAGACCCCTTAGAGTGAATAAGTCGAAGCAACTTACCAATATTTCTCAAAGGCAAAGAAGCCTACTTTTCATTAGATTTTTCAGTCTACGTTTGAAATTCTTGCTGATATCCGTCCTCAAAAAGCCATGTGAGCTGTTAAACGAAATTTTCCAGCTACCGTCGATTACCTGTAAGGGCATCTTTGAGGCTCGTAGTCCCGTAAGCCACATTTGCAACTTCTAGAGGTCGTCATTTCATATCTTTTCTGATGCTAATACGTAATGAAGATAAACGGTGCTCAGAGGAAAACTGTAGTAGTTATTTATCACTGCCTAGACAAGTTGACATTATCCCAGTTATCAAGTACGATGATACACCAATCAACCTGCGCGCTCACATCTCCGCTAACATAACGATGCCGACGCTGCACGCCGGCAGCAGTGGAATGCCTAGCATCTAATCAAACAAATCTTTCACAATATCACAACAAACATAAGGAAACACTACTGACAGATATCGCAGGGTTTGTTATCCGAGTCGGGACCTGACAGAGATGGCCTATAATCTGCCGCCAACAGGAATCCAAGCTACCAACGCAACTTCCACCCCCACGCCTAAAACGTGGCCTTGTACTCGCGCTTATCTAGAACGACCACCGCGCTTCTTGTAAGCAAGAGTCTGTCAATGGCGTTAAGAACAGACACAGCTAGAATGTTGGTAGACTGCAATGATAAGGTGGCAGTAGCAAATCTGCAAACGAATATGGATCCTGCTGTGTCTATAGGACGTATAAAATGAGTATAACAAAAAAAATATGAAAAGTCCAGCCGGTAAAAAAACGAAGAAATAGTCATTGATGTTGAGGTAGCGTTCCGTTAGATGGTTAGGAGAACATCGTGATCTCTCGTGCGAAACAGGCCAGAACAAACGTCGGGTGGCGAGGGTTTAGGTTTCGATGATTGAGGGGGCAGAAACTATTGACAAAAGCTTCGATGATAATAGAATAGCCGACCGGGACTAGTGGCATTACCGCCCATAACAGGGGAAGAGTCAGATTTCTCATGGGAAATGTACGATACAGAAGGTCCTATTTTATGACGACGTTCGCACATCATCGATGGGAAAAGAATGTAGAAATTACCTGTGTGTTGTTCTCCCGCAAGGACAGCAAGCACCATCGGATTTTGTAGTCGCTAATCATTGAACTTTTATTTGTAGTTCAAAAATTTCGACTGATGCAAAATGTTGCTCGAATTCCTCCGGTTTGTAGAGACTATTGTTTTACCACACTTAGCTACTTCGACTCTGACAGTTTTCGTCATTGGGGTTGTTGGCTTATATGTTGGTGTTTCCTACGTTTGTTCGACCATCCAAAGTTCTACTAACCCTCGGTAGCTCACTTGTTGGTGTGTCTTGCACTACTGTCCGTTAGTTTGGTTATGTATCACTTTCCGTGGTCCGCTTGCAATATACGCAACTGTCCGTTATCTGGCTTAGTTGGGGTGGACAGTAGGCATGATTATTTACTGATGGAAGCGCCCAGTCATATATATGTTGCACACGAGCTTCTCTTCTTGTTCACGCTAGTTCGAAAACACGACCCCGGATCGTATTAGACTTAATGCAAGTGCACTTCCCGCGTACAGTCATCGACAACTCATGCGACTGATCGCCGAATTAGCGGCTCCTTGATGCAGTTTGCAAAAATTTGATTCGACCGCTACAGACATTCGTTTGTATACCCCAAGCCCTATGGAGGACATTGGACGCTACTTGAAATCAAACACGGTTTTAAAGATCTAGGGCATAAAAATGTCGCTGCCCTTCTCAATCCAAGAGATGTATGAATAACTTTAGTTGGATATTCTCACTTAAAGTATTAATCGAACCGAGAGCCAGTAGTTAGTCGTCGGATTTAGCAAATGAAATCTTTCGTGTACCAGTAGAAGGTTGGCAGTCCACGACACTTGTCAAAGTGACCAGAGACTAGTTGCACGATTATTCAGAGTTGTCCACCTCATGAAGAAAAAACGGAAATTCATTGTAAGGGGGCAGTTACAATGGTTCTTAATGAGAAAAACTCAGGACTGGAGTATCTGTTCCACGGGAATATCTGCTCTGAGGTTGACTGGCCGAACTGACAAGCGTACTTTGCGAGAACGATCGAGCACACAGCTGCGGTGGTCGTCCAGCAATCTGATCAGCTTAGTACTATCATAATGGCGATAGGTTGATATTTCGATTACTCCCAGCGGTCGCAAACGTGACACACACGGATTGGAATCAATGGATAAGTGGTGGGATAAAATGAGTGAACCCGCACAAATTCACATAAAGTATTGGGAAACAAAGAACACAGCGGCCTGATGGGTTGCTTCGGTCACTTTCGTGCACACAATGCTGGCCGGCCGGTTCGGATCAGCGTAGCTTCACTGAATGCCAGTAGCTTTGGGTTTCGAATGTGTAACAGCATGTTTAATGATCTAAATGGGTTGACTTGGTGACCTGTTGTCATGATGAATTTTGAAGCGGATGATGTAGGGTTTCAAACAGCCGGCCCATTAGTTTGAAGATGCTACATCAACAGTATTTTGATTTGGGAACTGCCACATGCTGAGATAACTGCTTATAGATTCCACCTATGTAAACTTCACTAGATGTGCAAGTGAATTGGAGGACCACGAGAGAAAATAATGTGAACTGTATTCAGATTGCGGAGAACTGGTTCACTGATGGTTTGAACCAAGCGCAACTGTGTAGCCACAAGCGTATGAGCCATGAGCGTATGTGCCTGATCTCATCTCAGTAGGACTGCAGACCTTTTTTGAGCAGTTTGGATGGAATCATTGCTGTTGTTCAGCCTATTATTAGTTTCGAGGAATTTATGAGTAGCTGTTTGCCACCGCCTAACCGCCTCATCTTCTGTTTGTCGTTTACCAGAGGCGCAAAAAATGCGCTTGGCTCCTAAGAAACAGGATTTGGAACAAACTACGCTCGTATACAGGCAGAGCAAAATAGGAAATTTGGAGATACTGTTCCTCTCATGTCTGTCAGTGTTTCGAATTTGACATTACCTCCAAGTTACCAATTAAGTGCAGTTCGGCACAGCCGAGCCGACCCACCTTAATACTCTAATAACCATAGTTACCGTAACGTCGTAGATGTGTGCCAACGTAGAATGATTAGTTCCGCGTAGAGGGCATCTTTAACGGTCACTACTGCAGTCGGCCGAATCATAGGCAGAAATTGGAGGGTTCAGCATCTGAGGCCATATTCGACAGCACTGACCATATGGACACTATACGACCCACCACTAACAAAAATTAGACTTACCAATGAAGTTTTTTAAATCGGGGCTTCAAATGAACGGGGAGCATCATAATAGTTTACTGAGGCCTCTCCCATCGGGTAGTATTGTGGCACCTATACGGTGTTTGAAACTCTACGCGTGAAAAGTGAATTAGACGCCAATCTTAGCTTCTAATAGCATAACACGGAAAGTATTGGATGCCTCCAGCCGGTTACACTCTGTGATGAACAGTGATTGTGTGACCATTATAGGATGCTCGATATGAACTCAGTACCACTTCCTTCAGCTGTGCAACTAATTGCAAGTAGTGGATGCCTACATCTCCTTAACGGTGTTCCCATTTTCTTAATATCCAATGCCGTTCTGCTTGCACCCATCCTAGTACTATCGAGGGTGATTGAAAGTTCTATGTCCTCTTTACTCGGCATGTCTTTAAGTGCCAAGAAACGAGCGTGAACCGGTTTTGCGCTTCCTTTTTCTTGGATGCTATTTAGACTAGGCTGGAGCTAAACATCTCAGAAAATGCTTCGGAAAAGACAGTGAGCGAGTGTCAAGCGCATTCCCGCTTGTCTACAACTCATAATCACGGGAAGTAACCAAAGAAGCCCGTTTTGCAGACTTCAACTATAATTACAGTGTTCACTTCTTGCCTTTCAAATCAATAACTAACCAGATCCACCGCCTATTTTACGTACCAGTTTACCATAATCTGTAGTAAGGTAATTGGCAGAAAGACTAATGAGGCAGACAAGTTTATCCCTTTGTGATTCGAGTTACTCGCAATAACATGTAGCTTCATCAAAGACACAAGGGTGCCAGTGTTCACTTCTTGCCTTTCAAATCAATAACTAACCAGATCCACCGCCTATTTTACGTACCAGTTTACCATAATCTGTAGTAAGGTAATTGGCAGAAAGACTAATGAGGCAGACAAGTTTATCCCTTTGTGATTCGAGTTACTCGCAATAACATGTAGCTTCATCAAAGACACAGGGGTGCCAGTGCAGTTTATCAGACCTGCATTCAACTTTAAATCGGCGTTTAGTGCACATCTCCGGGGCGCCTGAAAGCCAGTGGGAAAATTCCTCAGGGCTTATTCAGTTGCGCGTTAGCACCTACCAGTGTAGACGGACGCTGCCAAAAATGATTTAAATTACTTCGAGTTTAGGCTTATGGTTTTCTAATTAATTGCCATTGTGCCGTTCACAGTTAGTGTAGCTGATGTCAGACGCAATAAAATGGGTATTTAAAACAATCAGCCCCTAAGTAGTTCAATTAAGACAGTTAATGGGAGTGTACTAGAGACAACCGTTTTGTATTTATTTGAATAGATCAAATGTACAGACTACTTAATACACTAGCCAACCGGGAGACAGGTAGCCATCAAGTGCATTCGCTAATTTCAAGGACATCTCGTCAGTAATATTGCAGGCTGATGAGATGCTAGCTACTCACGCGGGTGAAGTGATCGACGGCCTCTAGCCGCCTGTCTGTAACAACAAAGATACAGTCAACCAATCTTTGTACACAACACTTTGAAGGTGCGGAGTGCATACCATGCAGATCATCCATAACGTCCGAACGGTTCAGTATAGTTCGCACGTTCTCCGTAAACTCAAGCAATGCGATGCAGCGAGCATACTCAACGTCAGCTTACTACCTACTAAAAGCCCAAATCCGGGATCATCAGAACATCCGAGTGCTTCTTCCAGAATATCACCAACCACATGAGAGAGAGATCGGACATTCATGTCAAATGCCACTTGTGGTGGAGATCACTGAAGATAGCTGTCCACAAATGCGCATCCTGTGTCCAGAATGGACATGACTGACAAATCAATAGATTGCCGCGAGACTCCTCAAAAACAGACGATCCCAGATAATACATGGGGCAACTGGTCCGAAAGACGCTTTCAAGTCCGAAAATATCACTACCGTTGACTGAAAGAGTGAGTTGCCGACCTTTACATATCGGTCGCTGACTTTTCTGCATGAATTGCACTACATTTTGTCGATAAATTATTTATATTATATATATGTATATGAAGCAAGCCACGTGGACATTTCTGGCTACGGTTACCACACTCAATTATCTGCTACCAGTGATTCGTACGAAAGTAGACTATTGAACCATCATGACTAGCCATAAACGATAACACAGACACACTGGGGTCAGAACCAAATTGATCTAGCATAAGAATTCAAGGAACTAGAGATGAATAATTCGGCTTAAAGCAACCAAAAGAGGTCAGAGGATGATGACTGAAGTATCCATTTTAATGCCAAAACACCATCACCACAAAGTGCGACCGGTGTCCACACATGGAATTACAACGTCGTGTTTCTCATTCTAATTGGTGGCCGGTGTGACCTGGGTTCGGGACCTGAAATGACTGACGTAAAAGCCAGTTGCGCTGGCAAATTGTGGGCAAGAATCCAGAAATCACAGCAGTCCGACAACGTATTGAAATACCGTAGTCGATGACGTTTTCGCTGGGTTATCGTTTTCTAAGTTATTTTTGTCCACTCATTAGGTGGTACGCTTTTGCGATTCATTCACTTTAACCGTGTCTTCTCTAATATTTGTGACATCAACGTCGGCTACACGCAACTGATTAGCGTCAATGATGGCAAATTGTACGTAACGAGAATCAGAAATGTTGCGCAAAGTCATCGCCTCCTGTTAGCTTAGATGCTGACATATCACGGGTAGTCACTACTAAACAAACAAATCAACATCGATAGCAGAGAATCTGTTTTTGTGAGCATTTTACAGCAACGTGCGAAAAAAGCAAGTTTCACATTAACAGTGGTCAACAGAAAGTGCAAGAAATACAAAACGACCTTACTGTTTTTGTCAACGAACCGACCCCATAAATGAGTTTATAAATCGGACAACGGCGTGATAGAGAAGGTACGCTCCCCTTTTACACGTTCACAGGTAACAACCGAATGACTGAGTAGAAGTGATCATAGCAACATGAACGCATTAAAGGGGAAACTGTAATCTCTCCTAAACAAACCATTCCGTTCAATTAACAAATGCTTCTGTAATGACATTATTTATCTATCATTAACTATGTCTGAGCTTCGATTGTGATTTTAACGCTTTTGTTGCAAACATTCGAATGCGCTTGGGAATTTGTTTGAACGAGTAGGGACGGCAGCAGATATTCCGCGTGCTTATCTACTGTTCCATTTTATCAGTTTCGTCTAATAGCTCACTTCCCTGCAAACCGACTTTCGTACCCCTGTTTCTTTATTGCGTTATGCTCGACCAGTCGTCTCGGTTCGCCTGACCCGACATCTTTAATGAAGCTTAATACGTATACCTGAAAGGACAACTGTTAAGAACACATATTAAAAGGCTCACAAAACAGATAATTCGAAATTAAGATGTTTAACCCAGGAATTGCATTGATGTGCCTAATAAAAAGAAAAAATAGGTACGTGCATTTATTCATTCTCCGAGAAACATTCTAATCCAGAAAATTGCAACGCATATCCATTGGGATTAGAAAGATCCTTTCCCTGTGGACAAAAAAGCCGTGAGTCCCGCAGCAAGAAGCATGGATACGAAGTAATTACTAGAAATTTTGGTCAAGGAAAACTGGATAAATTTGAGAATCCGAATCTGCCCAAGTGCGATACGAAATCCAGATTAACTGTTGTCAAACGACACATTGCACTTTAGTAAAAGTTCATTCAACAACATACTGAAAATTGTGTGCCAAGCGCAGTGTAAAGGTCACTTCACAGACGTCAACGCTGGAAACAAAGTGGGAATAATATGGAGCGCCGTACCACCTAATTAATACTTTCCTGTCAATTTAATTCTGTTGCGAAAACCAATTATAGAAAATGCACGTCTGCGCGCCTTATTAAGAGATCAACCGTAGCACGCCGAGAAAGCACTTGACGATGCCCGACTGCATTAGGAAAATTCCAGCGTGGGTGGGATACCACACTGGTGAACAGTTGCACAGATGTACCGTGGTTGCTGGTGTACACGTAGATCAACGGAGAAAACATATTGAATAGCATAAGACAGCAGAATAAGGATACATTTGTCCCGAAATCTGTTGAAGTACCATGGACGATATTAGCAGGACTAGTAAAAATAAACAGTTGTTGAAAAAAATCGAGAAGGTCGTTGATTCACAGTCCGCAACTTCCTTCGTTCGCTCCCGAATACTACAGAATTGATAGCATTAGAAATAAACTTACGCGTCATCTCTGTCTTTGCGAGAAACCTTCTTATCCCTACCCATCTCAGCGAGAACGTCTTTTGTGATTGCATCACTCCGACGAGTTGCAACACTGTAAGCATGGGTAAACTTCAACTACGCAATTACCGTTCCATTAGCGGTGCTTTAACACCCTTGTAAGCGTACGACATTAGAAAGGCACAAGCGGCCGACACAATGAGGTAAAGAATTGAATTGGCAGCGAAAGGAAGCGAATGAATGCGCCAAAAAAGCCCTGAGCACAATGAAAACTGAAACGGGAACATACATATAGGTACTGCTGATATTATGATTGCATTCCCATAAATAAGATTACTGAATCGCTTTGAAGCCGCTCGGCTGTACATTTCAAGTAGCGCTTCATCTTCCTTCGTAATTTTCACAACCATGTTCGGAAGACACAAAACACGCGGGGTTACACGAGGTCGGACCAAAACCGTTCAAAACAAAATTTCAGCGATTTCAGCGATTTGTTCACGGGTTCGAGGTTGGGGACCCAATTCACCCGGATCCAGTCAGTTTGTCCGTTTCGATGTCAGCGGTTTTCTGTTGACCTGAAAGGCAGTCATTGAAAACTGGGTGTAGCACCGCTCTTGGGGTTACAGAGAATACCGAGAACATAGTAAAAAAGACTCTTTCTAATAGAAAAGAACAGAATACTAATTTAACATTTTAAGTAAATGAAAATCGAATAACACTTTGAAACGGTCCCTAGAGCAGCTAACAACCTCTAATGGAAGGTCGTTCCAGTGGTTGATAACCCTGTAAGAGTAGAACTGTTGCCTAAGGAAGGTTCGGGGTCGAAGCTTATGGAGCTTCTTGTTGTGACCCCTCCGACTGTTATCGCCTATTGGGGTAAAGAATCGCTGCACTAGTCCTGGGCTAAAGAAAAAGTGCGTAAGGATTAAGTCACCGCGGAGTCTTCGAAACTCAAGTGGGTAAAGATCAAGAAATTTCAAGACGAGACTCGTAGGAGAAATGCCGCAAGCCAGTGACCATTTTAGTGGCTACTCGCTGGACACGTTCGATGGTGAGTATGTCCTTTTTCAAGCCGGTGTATACGACTTGATTAGCATACTCAAGCAGTGGTCGTATGTAGACCCCGTAGAGCGACTGAAAGGCATGCCTGTCTATGCGGGGAAAGGCTCTTTTATCATCCCAAGAGTCCTAAATCCCTTTTTGCGGCCATCTGATGGTGATAAGAAAAAGATAAACCGGTCGACAGCCAAATCCCTAGATCTTTTTTGAGGTCTACTTTCGCGATATCTGTTACACTTTGTGTACCATGTATCACGAATAGGTTCCCAGAGTCTCCTCCGAGCGACATATGCGCACACTTGCTGTCGTTTAGAGGGAGACTCCAGTCATCTGACCAGTGTAACAGGCAAGCCAGACGTTCTGACTTCGTGTACCCGCTACAATTGAAAACCAACTTTGAGCAACGTGGAGACACCGGGGGACAATGTTCTTCTGAAGTAAGGGTTCCGACGATGGTCCTGTAAAAGGAGACAACAGAAACAAGCGTGAGCCAAAGGCCCAGTAAGACATGCACACGACTTACACAATCGAAAACAAAAATGCCGCCAACAGCACGGCAACACGCCGCGTTACACCAGCACTTAATACGGTCAAGGTCAATCTGTAATGCACTGGGATCACGAGCATTCCAGATTTTTAAGTCGTCAGCATAAAGGAGGGCGTTGCTAGAAATAAGATCAGGAAGATCGTTGATATATATTAAAAACAATAACGGACCGAGTACGGATCTTCGAGGAACTCCAGCGGAGATCGGACAATGAGAAGATAGGTCCGATCCGGTGTTTACTCTAAAGTCCTGTTGCCAAGAAAGGATTCAATCCAGCGGAGAACCTCCCCTTGGATGCCATAAGCCTCTAGTTTATGTACAAGGGGACCGTGTGGGACACGGTCAAAAGCTTTGGTGAAGTAGAAAGAGACAGCGTCCGAGATATGGCCATTGTTTTGGCGTCTGTCAGGCTATCCATAAAGATTAGCATATTCGTTATGCATGACCGGTCGGAAAGAAAGGCATGTTAGGTAGATGAGAAGAGGTTGTTGGAGAAGAAGTGCCTAAGTATGGCGCGTTTTAAAAGACGTTCCATTACCTTGCACGTGA